>BGPR01046376.1:0-12056 GCA_013235015.1 Araneus ventricosus
GCTTCTAGTTCCAAAATGATATGAATCAATAGATTTAGCCAAAAAAAGGAAAGCAAATTCTTTCTTTCAGTTAGTCCAATATTGAAATACCTAATGAGAAAAATTTCTTTCATTGATTTTCAGATAAAGGGATTTCGAAGGTATACTTTGCAAAAATATAGCCGGTAGGGTGATTCTGCTACGATATTATAATAAATGACATTCGAAAATGAATTCTAAGCATTCTAAAATACATTATATCTAAAAGTTTGAGATCAATTTTCATTGAATTAATATCACAAACTTTTTTACAGAGTTATAATAAACAAAGATTTGAAATGAATTTCTTTCTGTTAACTTAATTTTACTTTTTACAAAAAAAAGTAATTTTTCTTTGAAGAATCAGCTAACCTGTTGCTGAAATTTTTATTTATACTTTCATACAGTTTCAAACTTTTAATTTCAAAAGTATTTCCTTTCTGAGAAGTATTACTTTCTCATTATGAAATTCTGGCATTCAACAAAAAAATGTCATTGCATGTTAAAAGAAGATTAGATTTGAAATTGCGAGTATTTAATATAATGATGTCTTTAATCATAATATTTACACATACCACACAATACTCTCCAGAAAAAATTAAACTTTAAACATAAGTCATACGTCACATGTTGTAATCGAGAAAGTAATGACATGTTCTGTGAAAGTACTAGATTGCATACTCTAACGATATTTTGGTTGAACCTCGAAAACAATAAGTGGATACCGTTTGTTAAAATTTGTATGCATTTTTTTTATCTTTGCATTTTATTATACGTTGGTGTGTCGAATGAAATAATCTTGCAAACTGGATATCTGTATGTGGGTTTCATCATAATGCATAGAATTGTCGATGAAAGTATTATACTAAAACTTAATATACATTTAAGGTGCACGAGAAATGACAATTTGTGTTCGTATAACTAAGTTAGAACTTCTAAGAGGTGAAAATCGATTAATTTTTCTTGCAATTATGTTAAGTCTTTCTGCATATATTTTCCATTTCCTCATGTCGATTTCCAGTCAGCGTTTTCACACATACAAATGGGCAAACTCGCACTCAGAGATAGTTAAGACAATACTTTTTTTTCAAACTTAGAGTAGTCTAAATAATTGATATTCATGAATATCTTCAGATAAATTTTTTTGACGTTTATAATAGTTTATATATGATACATACAATGTTGCTTCGTAGGTAAAGTGTAGAGCAAACATCTTGAATAAGAAGGCAGTCGTTGATCCAATCAATACTTTATTTCGATTTCTATTTATCCATTTTAAAGATGATAATGTAGATAATAATGTTGCTTCATAGGTAAAGTGTAGAGCAAACATCTTGAATAAGAAGGCAGTCGTTGATTCAATCAATACTTTATTTCAATTTCTATTTATCCATTTTAAAGAAGATAATGTAGATTATATGAACTTAATAGTTATAATAATATCATTAAAAGTAAATTCCGCTCCATGGCCATGAATGGAACTAATGCGCAAAGGCAGCGATTTGACGAAAAGGAATTACATGGTGAACCAGCGGGAGTGGTCTCCCCTAAACTTTCTCGTATACTTTCTAAGTGGAGATTTGTCAAAATCTCCAGTTCGAATTTTTTTGTCGATGACAATACTTTCTCTTTGTATACTTCGTATACGAGAAAGTAAAACAAAAAAACAAACAAACCTGAAATCAAATATCTGTTGCCACATTTCAAAAAAATATTACTTTGAAGCAGGCGGAATAAAATAGGCAATGCAATGAATACTAAAGCAAAAATTCTGCTTTGGAATTGAATTCCCAAGAAAACTATTTATACTACCACAACCGTAACAATTGCAAAAGTGCGTAAATAAAAGATTTGCTGAAATAATGAGAACGGTTTGATTTACAACAATAAAAAAATTGTTAACAATTGATGTTTGAAAACATTATTTATTGTTGTAAGTAAAATTTACAACAATAACAGATTGCTACCAATACGCATGTGCATGAGAATCGGATTAAAAGAAATTGAATATGCAATTTGAACGCCTCTTTTTGACGGATTTGGCCCAACTGTGTACCAAATTTTATTCATTTAGCTAATCAAAATTTTGAGTTATAGCGTTCACTTGACCACGGACATGCAAATAGACAGACTTCCCGTTGACAGATTTTGTCCAAAATTTGATAGAAACCTACAAATTATGTTCAGAGACCACATACCAAATTTCCTCCCCGTAGCTCTAATAGTTTTCGAGTTATCGTGTTCACAGACAGACACACACACAGACACACACACAGACAGACATACAGACATAATTCCCAAATTGTGCTTTTCGGACTCAGGGAGGTCTAAAACGTGGAGATCCGTCAAAATGTCGAGTTCGAATTTTTTGACGATTGCTATACTTTCTCTTTGTATACTTCGCATACTAGAAAGTAAAAAGGGTCGTTATAACATCATGGCGGGTTTTTATACGGGGGAACGAGGAAATTCCCTTACGCTGGAAGGACTAATCCGGACTTCTTCCAGTTACAGTGGCAGCTATTTTTATACTAGAGCTTAAGTAGAAATAATTTTATTAATTAAAAGTTGAGAAGCGTTTTTAAAATTAGGAAAATGTTAAGTTATTGCATATATTTGTATGAAAAGGCACAAAAAACGAGAATATTATATGATAAGTCAATATTTGTATGATAAGTCATAAAAGAACGGATAAAAATATGAAAATAACTACTTATAAATAATGGAAAACACTCAAGTGACTGACAACATAAAAATATGTAAAAAACTCTCACCCTTTCGAATAGTAAGTTTATATTATTTTGATAGATGGAATATATCTTGTGAAATTTTTGCGCTCACCTTACAGTGAGCTGCCTTTTTCAAAAGAGAATCTTGACAGATGTGAACAACATTTTTATACCTATATATCACGCGATTTTTATAGGATATCATTTAAACAGCGTCTATATAAAAATTCTTTTATGTTTATTGCTTGATGATTTTGCAAAGGAAATTTTATAGGGAATCATTTAAACGGCATCTGTATGAGAGATTCTTAATGTTTATTACCATATAGTCTCTAAAGTTAAAAGTACTGAAAGTTTCAAAACAGATCAGAATATGTCATAAATTTTCAGCAATAAACTTATTTAGAAATAAAACATTTTTACGGTACATAAAATATCTTAGCAGACAGGTTTTTCTTACAATAGCTTGATGACACATCTCACTATCAGACGGTGAATTTCATCAATAATATTCTAGTTTGAATCTTATTTATTTTTTAGCAATAAATTTAATTAGAAATAAAACTTTTTATGACACATGACTTTATGTCACACTTTTTATGACATACTCGTGTCCAAAAGATAAGCATAATTTGTAAAATGCAAAACATTTGAAATTAATATGGATACAAAGATTTACAATCAGTTGTGGAGAATCGTGAAGCGTACAATTGCGGGAACTCACATTTTATAGTGAAGACTCAATGACAAGGGCATTTAGTGTAAATTTTACCGGCAAAGTTTGAAATCCGGCATTCTATAGAATGCCTAGGCATTGTATATAACGCCTAAAACTAGCCGGCAATGTATGAAACGATTTATATTTCACACATTTCCTAGGCATTCTATAGAATGACTAATGAGAAACCGGCAAAGTTTAAAATGCAACATGAATTCGCTTTTTTAAGAAATAAAATTAAGTGCAATTCAAAATAAAATTATTTCTTTTATGGATGCAACAAGTAGATTCATATTTCATTTTGTTTTGTCATAAGAAAGGCATAAATTTTGTTTTCCACGACTTTCATTTCTCTTTAACTATTTTGAATAAAAGTTTTTTTAATGACACTCTATCATTATTATTTCAAAATAACATTTGCATTTTTAAAGTATGCACTTTCTTTTAAATACTTGTCTTATTACGTTCATACCTTGCCTAAAAACGTCCGGCATTCTATTCAATGCCTAGGCATTCTATAGAATGCCGGCGTTTCATACTTTGGCGGTAACATAAAGTTCAGAAATTGATTAAGGGGGAAATGAATTGGACTCGCAGCGTTCCACAGAAAGCTGATAAAAACAATCATAAATGGTTTTGTTACCATGTTTTTTCCTTATAACATGCAGAGTTTTCACCCAAATTTTACGAAACATACAAAATCAGAGACAATATGCCAGCAAAGCCTTATTTTAAAATTTGAAGTAAATATTTTTAATAATCGAGGGAATATGAAGAATTTTAGTAAATATTTTTAACTGCGTATCTACAAATCACAGCACAATTTTTTTTTTGGCTTTGTTTTAGGCAGCTTATATAAAAATTCCAGTTGAATACAGATAACACTCAGAAAGATATTGACGTGCAACAAGCTGAATTACAGTAGCTCTCTAAGAGAAACTCTCAAGAATGAAGGGTTTTTCTCCAATTGATATTATTTAAACTAGAATTTTGAATGTTTATATTGAATTGTGCAAATTTCAGAAATATTCTAAATTCCATGCATACTTATAAATAAAGTACAGAATTTAAATTTTAGTAAATTAGGCATTATAAATAATCATAAATGTCATTATTATATTAATCATATTATTTGCATGAAGAGTACAATTGTAACATTATGTATGTTATAGAAGAGGATAACACTTTAACCTTCGGTCGGGCGCAATACAAATTCTAACACGCATCTGTCAAATTAAAAGTTAAATTTTTTCTTAAGTTTAAGGAACAGCTTACCTAACTGAACCATTCGGTCACACAAAACTATATTTGTGTTTTTAAATAACTATTTTGTATTTCCCTGGAATTTCAACTAACAAAATGTCCAGGAATTCAGGAAGTTGACATTTGTTTTCCCGTAAGGTTCCTTAGCAATGGCAACTGTCTTTGATGAGAACTTGAAATAATTTGACATTTGTGAAACAACCCAGCTAAAAAAATCTGTAGAAAAGAATTTTTTAAAGTTTTTTTTAAAGATTTCTGCAGATTTCTTGAAGACAGAAAAAATCTGCATTTTTTTCTTCAATTTAATCTGCGTAAAATCTGCAAAAAAACATATTTTTATTTTTTTCTTTAAATATCCTGTAGATTTTTGAAGAGTTCAAAAAATCTGCATTTTGTCTTCGATTTAATTTGCAGTTATTTAGCAGATTTTCACATCATCAAACTTGACCAATAATCTGTTGAATTTTTGGAGATTTTACTGCAATTTCATAATAGCTGCATTTCTCTAAATACATATTTTGCACCATATTCTCTAATATTGCAGCTTTATTTTCCAAAGGATATAAAACAAAATTAGAATGTTCATTATTATAATTATCATTATTGTTTAATTTTACAGTAGACGGGAGTTCAATCAGTTCCTTTTTGAATTAGTGATATCGACCATATACTTGTACAGAAAAGAAATGCTTGTTTTATGAGCAGAAAAAATTTCCCAATCGAAAATTGTCTTAGGCGCTAAATTTTTTAAATATGCCACAGAAAAAATGAATTCTAAATTAATCTTTAAAATAAATATTTGAAGTTTTACCATTTTAAACTTTCCCCGATAATTTAATTAATTTCCAATTGGTTTTCCAACTGTCTTTCTGACTACCTATTTTCCTCCAAAAAGAAGGGAAAAGTTGAGCTTGCGCCCTCTGGATGGAGAGAAGGCTTATCAGGAAGATAAAAGGTAAAAATGAATTTATTGAAACAGAGAATATAAATTATTGATCAAAAATATTACTAATCTCATCTAGTACTCATCTCTACGACTTAGAAACACGTATTCTGGCCATGGTTGATTTTTACACCACTAAATGGCGTCACTAGAGGTATTTTGACTCTAAAACTCAAAGATCATTTTACCCCATCTCGTGAAGTCCAGCGAGGCCCTGTGGTTAGCGTTCCTGCCTTCCAACTCTAAGAACGCGGGTTCGAATCCGGCCAGGATGAGTTTGAAGTTTTGACACAATCTGAATCGACATCGTACAGGTAAGTTGAATTACAAATTAGATTAATTAAATTAATAATTGCATTAATTGAAATTAATAACACTGCTCTGCAAAAACTTTTTCGAGCTCTGATACCATTCCTTCTGATTCTTATATAAAATGACCTCCTAAATCCATATATGACCCCCATTTTGCCCCATCACCCACCGTTTTCTCGGGACGTCCTCCAATTTGTATCACTGTTCTGTAATTTTATGCACATGAATTTGATTTGGAGGGGGGAAACATTATTTTAACCATTAAATGAGGGGCTACAGAGGTGAAAAGTTCTAAAATATAAAAATTTGAAACAAGGGGAGATTTGGGGGATTTTCCCCTTTAAATTAAAAAAAATCAATAAAATTTATCGTTTTTCCTGGGTTTTTTTCTCAATTTTTTCACTCATTTTCTACATATTCCAGATTCCAGCCCCCCCCTTTTTTTTCTCACCCAAACACCCCAAATAATAAGAATATATAGCAACAATTTCGGCTAAAAGCGGGTAAGGGGGAGAGGTCCCGAAGCCCTCACAAGAAAGTTTGGAAGATTCACTGTACAACATTGCCGATCTTTATTTATATCACTGTTCTGTAATTTTATGGCCATGAATTTGATTTGGAAGGGGGAAAGGATTATTTTAAAACTTAAATTTAAAAATAAAATTTAATAAATAATAATAATAATAGATAATATAATATGAAATATAATAAATGTAATTTATAATATAGCACCTTCATCTGGTGCTTGCTTTCCTCTTGTACCCTGAAGTAGAAGCTTTTCGTACCAATGACCAGCAGTATTCTGCCAATATGCTCGCATTCCACTTCCCTGAAAACCTCCTCTCAAACTGAGCAATGTCTTGATGGAACCGTTCCCCGTGTTCATCCAAAACTGCTCATAAATTTTCAGGGGAAAAGTCGAGGTGTGAGTGAAGGTAAAGCACTTTAAGCACCACATGGCCTTGTACGCTGACAGCAATTCCCTGACACGAGCGACGTAATTATCACTTATTTTTGCTACCCAAAAAGTTCATACACACGTTATTGAATGCAAGCCATGCTCGTTTTTCTTCGCGAGTCAGGTGTTTCAGAAACGTTGAATCTTTAAAAAGTTGTCTAATCTGGGGGCCCACGAAAATTCCTTCCTTGATTTTAGCCTAACTCAGACGAAGAAATTTAGTTTTCAAAAAGTTAAATCCATCCATTTCTTTCACAAACTGTTTGATCAATCCGAGTTTGATGTGCAAACGCGACAACGTTGTACAGTGATTATTCCAAACTTTATTTTTATATATTAATTTTATTTATTATATATTATATTTTTATTTTTAAATTTAAGTGTTAAAATAATCCTCCCCCCTCCAAATCAAATTCATAGCCATAAAATTACAGAACAGTGATAAAAATAAAGAGCGGGAACGTTGTACAGTGAATCTTCCAAGCCTTCTTGTGAGGACTTCGGGACCTCTTCCCCTCACCTGCTCCAATATGTAGAAAATAAGTGAAAAAATTGCGAAAAAACCCCAGGAAAACCGATCATTTTATTGCTTTTTTTAAAATTTAAAGAGACAAATCCTCACCCAAATCTCCTCCTTGCTACAAATGTTCATATTTTAGAACTTTTCACCTCTGTAGCCCCTCAAAAGACATTTAACGGTTAAAATAATGCTTCCCCTCCTCCAAATCAAATTCATGACCATAAAATTACAGAACAGTGGTAAAAATGGGGGGTGGCGTCCCTAGGAAACGGTGGGTGATGGGGTAAACTGGGGGTCGTATTCGGATTCACGGGGTCATTTTACATAAGAATTTGCAGGAATGGTGTCGGGGCCGATATATGTTTATAAAAGTTAAAGCTAGGCAATTTATTGTCGATAAAAACACCAAGATGTTTCAAACAATTTCTATTTTATATGCTAACATTATTACTTTTGTAAACTGGGCTTTATATTCGGCTATTATTCTAAAAATAATACCTTAGGACTTTTACAATGAAAGATATAATTTAAGGTAATTTAATCTAATAAAAATTTTGGATAAAATTTAGTTCGCATTTTCCTCTATGTCGTTCCTGGTTCTGCAATTTTCGTTGTTCTGGCGCTAAGTCTTCGAAGAAGGTTTGGATAAAAAATAATCATAATTGAAGTTTTAAATTTAGTTTAATGTAAAAATTCCATATAACTTGCGCAATAACTGATCCCTGTGGACAACTTTTAAAACAATTATATTCAACATTCAAAATATTATCAATATACGTAACTCGTCTGTGCTTCAAAACATAATAAGCAAATTAGAGTAAAATTTAGGAACATTTCATTGTTTAAACAGACAAAATGATACCAACCAAACCATATTATCAAATGCCGAGTTAATATCCAATGAATTTAGAGATGTATGATATTATTTCCTTAGACCTTTAACTTTCTGATTAATTTATTCAGCACAATGACACTACTTTTTCCTTCTCAGAAACCAAATGGATTGTTTTGTATAATTTTACTGTTATTGAGGTAGAAATTCAAACGAATTATGAAGAGCTTTTCTATTATTTTAACTTTTGTTGGTAAAAGACGGACTGATCGATATGTTGAACTTTGCTTAGTTTCCTTCCCTAATTTTTGTAGAAAAATAGGTCCTAGCATTTCTTAACCTTCAATCCGTTAAAATTTTTTTATTAAACTTGAAACTCAAAGTCCATATTTTATAATCTATTCCAGTGGTGCTGAAACCGTGGATCGTCACCCCTCTGGGGGTCGCCAGAAAGTTTTTGAGGGTAGCTAAATTCAAAGAAATTTATTTGACAATAAAGAATATAAGTCTTTTCGCCAAAGCACGTGGTCGCGACCCCGAAAATATTTTACACAAAGTGAGGAGGACGGAAACGAAAATAGTTTGCGCACCACTGATCTATTTGATACAATCCATGAGCCTTACTACTTTTGAGATTGAAAAAAAAAAAAAAAAGACTCTACATTTTTGACTTAGAGTATCAATCGGTTTAACAATAAGCATAAAATTTATCTCAGTTTTATCGCTGTAAATACTTACTTAATTTTATACAAACTTAACGACTAATGTCAAAATTGCAATTTTGACATTATTCTTTAAGTAAGTGTCTTTATTTGGTTAAATTTTAGTCTGGTCACCCTTTTCCTCTGTTGAATGTTATACCGAATATTAAGTTATACTTTTCCCTACAATTTGTGCAAAATATTCCCATGATTTCGTTTCGTTACCAGAAAATTTTTTAATATATTCTATTCTAGCTTTTCTCTATTCTGTATCTACTTCTTGGATCACTTCTTTACAGGAAATATTTTGAGTAATTTTATACCTTTTAAATAACTTATTCATGTTATTCCTTGACAATCTCAACTGTTAATTCCAAAAATTAAAATTCTTACACGATATTTTGGGGGGATTTCTTGAAATTTTTAAAACCACATTTTGTAAATATTACAATGACTTCCCTAAAAAAGTTGTTTAAATCATTAATTTTGATAATATTTCCAGTGGATATTTTTAATTTATTAAAATATTTTTTAAATTATACAAAAAATTAATATATTTTGCTTGAAAGTAAAAATCATTATCGCTAAATTTTTCAATTTTAAAATGATCACAAATCCCAAAAACATTCATAATCTAAGTTTTTTCGTCTTTATGCAAGAAATAAAACAAAAACAAGTTATTACAGAGTTTAGAAAGTTAGGTTTTGCTTCATGTATCCGTGCAATTTAATACAAGATTGGATTAATTTATGCGCAGATAGAAGCTGAGATATCAGTAAAATAATGATGCAAAATCTTTTAGCATCGATGATCCCGCTTATTCTCCTTCGTAGAATGTAGCCCATCTTTCTTGATTTCTGAAAACGAAACACACATAAATAACATCGATATCCAAACATAAAGTAATCAATAAGTAGATTATATGACTTCACATATTTTTGGAGCCAAATTTTTCATAAAATTATTTCGAAAGCTGACTTATCAATTTTCTACCCCTCGATGGAAAAAAATACATTCTGTCAATTGATAGAAAATTTACTGACTAAAACTATTAAGTATGTGCCTACCTTCGGAGCACTTTTTTTGAAAAAAAGGAAATTTTTATTCAACACTTATGTTTTCAGTTATAATGGTGTATAAAACTGTTAATTCAAATGCCATTTTAATGAACAAATTTTTTATTTTCCAAATTTTGACCATTTTTGGTCAAAATTTAGTAAAAGTTGACGTTTACGCCAAACTTCCTATAACAAATTCTAATGCATGTATTTCCCTTTTTCTTTCAATAATATATTTGGTATACATTTACCTGTGTTATGAAGCAGAACATTTAGTGTACCTCTTAAAGTTACCGAGATATACGAAAGTTTGTGTACGCAACAGCTTTTTACAAAAAAAACTATCACTTTTTCAAATAAAAACAGCTCTAAAATAAATAATTATGCACTTTAAGCTATACTTGAGGTTCATAACATACCTAGAGATGTATAGAACACTGTGATTAAATTTCATTTGAATATATTAAAAACTTTTTAAGAAATGAGATTTATCGCAATGTCAAAAAATGAAAATAACAGTTTTCCAGAAAACGCAAATAAAGATTTTAAAGTCGCACAAAATTTATATACATATTTTAACAACTTAAAATTCACAGTATTTGTAAGTTAAGCCTTCTTTGACTTAAATTTAAATCAAAATTAATTAAAAATTAACTTTAAATTTTTTTCTTGATAATTTTGTTTTTGGTTCGACTTGTCGCTTCGATTTCTTAATTCTCTCAATATCAATTTCTATGTAGTTTTTTTTAATAATTTCTGGTTCAAGTTTGACATTAAGATGGTTAAATACAGTCATCAGCCTTATATTGCCTGAATTGAATAATTAAACTGCTATTTTACTACCTAATAACAGTGTTTGGAGTGAGCGAAATGTTCTTTACGTAAGATATCCCGTAACTAGAGAAACAGTTGCCAGATACGCCTAGAACAATAATAAAAAAATAAATAAAACTTAATTCTATATTTAAAAAGTAAATTGTACATTCACATTGTCTAAGAGTAAAGAAATAACTGTTTAGATGATTTTTTTGCATTTCTATGGCTTAGTTTCGGTTTCGAAACTTTGACTTCTGGTTCATAATTTAGGCAATAACTTTGCTTCTAACTATCGGAGAAACTAAAGTAAACCATTTTTGGAATCCTAAATGTATGGGCTTTAATACAAAGTAATAAACAAAATTTCGAAAATTTTCATAAAAACGTCGATTTTAGGGTAGGCACATACCTTAACTGCCAAGAAATCAATAAATTTTAGTCTGAAAAAATTAACTATGTTCCTTTCAAAAATCTTCATGCACATATACAGAAGTGATACGTTTGTTTCTTGATTAGATTAACAGAAAATACATCGAATTTTCTGAAAATTAAAATTTATAAACGGTTTCATTTTTATAAGAATTATATCTTTATTACATGAGCTCATTTTCTGTTTCTCATCAGCTCTTATAATTTATCTCCGCTTCAACTGCGCTAGAAATAAATCTTTTATCAGACAGCAATAAAAATTTCATATTAGATCTGTAACTTCTAGGCCTACGTCTAGGTCAAGTTAGATTTACAGAATCAATAGAGGAGAGATTTATTAATATAATCGCTGAGGTAGTCAGTACATAGAACCATTGATACTCAAGTGCTTCATATTAACTAGCACGATATTAAACTACTCATCTTCTCACCATAATGCCTGTATTCAACATATATCAGAAGTATACCATTATGAGAAACTACTTAGCTGGTGACTCAGTAAAAGCAAGACTACTCGATAACAAATTTAATAAAACAACAACTAAATTAAAATCCTAAATCAAATCAAAAAATCATTATACTGCTAGCTATCAAATGATACAAAAAGAAGAAGAGTATGAACAGTAGCAATCAGTCTTTAAATACTGCAACAGGCTCGTCGCTATTGGTCGATGGGTGACATCACGAAGAGGGCGGATCCGATCTGCATGTAATTACAATTCAGGATATTGCCAGATGCCGCGATGATGCCACAGATCT
>BGPR01046377.1:0-12056 GCA_013235015.1 Araneus ventricosus
TTGCCACAAGATGCGCAAAAGCGCCATCTGGGAAGAATCCGTAACACACGTGCATAATGCTACAAAATTTTTTCCAAAAAATCCAGCTATTGAGACGTATGAAGTCTCCCTTAAAATACTCCGAACATTGTATGAAATATACCTTTCTGAATATTAAAATTTTTTCATAAACGGCGTAGAATTTGTTTGATATTCTGTATAATATTTAAATTATATGTTCTATATAATATTTAAATTCCTGTGATATTTAGGACCTCACCCTTAAACATCATAAAAAAGTCAATTATATGCGATGAAGATTGATTCCTATAATACGAAACGATATTATTGTCATTTAAATGAAACATGTAAAAGTCAAAAATTCTTCATTCTCTCTAATACCCCATCACTAGTGCAAGGTTTTCAAATAACACTACCACTTAATTGAAAACGCAAAAATTCTTTAAAAAAAGACCTTCCTTTTATTTCTTCTGCAGAATTCACCGAGAGGAGGAGGGCGGGATGAAAAAAGACTAAAATTAATGCTTCGCAGCTGAAGAAGCAATTGAAATTTTTGATGACGTTTAATATTTGTTTTTTCCACCTTTCTTTAAAATGCTATATCCCCTCTCTTTTTGTGTTACGAAACACTTGTGAAAATTGCTGAAAGCTTTTTAATTATATCTTTTAGCTGCAATTAGCAATAAGTTAAATCCATTAAATTTTAATACTGAGTTAAAACATACAAATAAACTTTCAAATAAAGCAGCCGCGAAATATCCTTTAGACAATCTGGCGAATATTTGCACATTAGGCAATGTGAAGCATGTTGCTTCGTTCAATAGACTAAGAAATTTCTCCACATGTATTAATTATATTTGTGGGTTCTTAAAGTATGAATAAAGTAACCTTTTCTATTTTCTATAAAAAGTTTATTTTCTATTTGGGCAATTCTCAATTCAATCTAAGTGTGGTTACATATGGAAAAAAGCATATTTATTGCTGGTTATGCATATTTACTGGATGAAAACACTTTGTTTCGGATTACTCTGATTCTGTATGATTAAATAATATTTATTACTGTGCTGTTGGTCGAAATTAAAATACCGGCACATCTGCTCAAAAATGAAGGTTGCAAACAGATTTTCGAGTAATGATACAAATGCTTCCAACATTATCAAAAATATTGCTACGAAAATCGCCTGGTGGGTGTAGGATGAATGTAATCCAACATGCTGGATAATGTAAAATTATGCTTTATTCCACGAATATTCTAAAAAATACGAAGAACAGGTAACAAATAAAACAGCACTTTCAAAAATTACAACACAAGCAGATAGCAAATCACTAATTAAATTGCCAAGGAAATTTTAACGGTTTTAGGGTATCTTGAGGCTGTTGATTTCAAAACTAATAGCGCTCAGCGTCTAACAGCTGACGAACTCGTACTACGAACAAAACTGTAAAGAGATTAACTCGTTTGAGCGCCTCAGGTATATATAGCTTTCTGATAGGGCGTGACGTCACATGTAATTCTCTAGAAGAATCTCCAGATCTCGGTTCCTAATAGAGATTGAGTCATAATTCTTTCATTTTCTATATCCGTCTTTTTTGTCGGCAAATTTTTCGGAAGTCCCCAAAGAGTACAAGGTTTGGCGCGAAGGTCGGGAGATATTGGCGTGGCATCCAATAAGAATCTCTGTAAATATCTCTTTCCTACCATAGGATTCGTATTCCGGAGAACGATATTATAGATTCGTAACAATATTTATTTATTCCTAAGTATAACGATTCACCTTTACTTTCATTATCGTTTCGTTACAAAAGATACGAGAAGATTAAATAAAAGAAATAAGCACGAAAACGCTCATTGTTAACAAACTTTGGAAGTGTTACTTCACCGTAGATGTGTCCAAGCGACGGTAAACATTTAAAAATCAAATGTCTTCACCAGGCCTTGATCTAAAGTCGCTAATATATTTTTGACACGTTCACGAACATCGATGCTGTAGTATTCATTTTTATTGTGACATGAATGCCTATACATGAAAATTTATACACCACATTGTCATGCATCTAATTCTATATAGCCTTAATTTTCGAAATTATATTGATGTTTTAGTGGCTATCTAGTTCATTGAGAATTTTCATTTTGTTTCGTAATTGCATGTAGAAGGTTCCGACATATGGTACATCGCGTGATTTAGAAGGTCAACACCTCCCGAGCATTTGTATCCAGTAGGATTAATATACTGCCGTCTGTAGCCGCTGTTATGATATTAACTGTTGCTGACTGTGACTGGAAGCAGAAGCAGCGCCCTCTGGAGCTGTGAACTGTCAGTAGAGGCCAAGCGAGCGACCTAGATGGTGTGTTAATGATAAATTCTCCTTTTATGTTTTATTTAACTTTGAAATTATATGTGAAAAATTGTTCGTGTGTAGCTTAGCTATAAATAAATAATTGTTACACCAATTAGATTGTTTACTCAACCATAACCGACCTCTGACGTCTATTTTTGAAGCTCATTAAAATGTTTGCTCCATGAACGTGTTAAGCATCTCGGTTTTTAAGCTCTTATAAGGATTGAAATAAAATTAAAAGTCGTCAATATATATATATATATATTTATATATATATATATATCAATATCATGAAAGTCAAAAAATGTTAAAATAAAATGGAGAGACTGTAGTAAATCGGTAAAAGCGTATAGATGCTCATCAGGGTAAGTAAAATCTATACGAACCGTTAAAAAATTAGTGAAATCATAATGTTTTCTGCGAACAGTGTTTTAACACTTTTTGACTTTCATGATATTGATATATTTTCCACAAATCTTCTTGAATTGCAGCATTTTTGCGCATTCGTTGCGTTTGTGTTATATTTTTCTATATTATTTTATGTTCCCCTTTTATATATATATTCCACTTTCGGCTTTTTCTTACCTCAGATTTTTTTCTTGACATTTTGTTTTATGAATGTTTATTTTGTATATGTTGCTTTTACATTTCTGCTAGGTTTGTTTCGTATTTGTTATATATATATATAATAGGATATGTCATTTATTTAAAAGTTAAATCAAATTCATAGGTCAAAGTTTTACAGCTAATTTATTTCCGATTACAATAAGTGAAAAAGTCAGTTTTATCTAATTAAAATTACAACCAATTAAAAATATAGATGAATTAGAAATTTCAAAATATATAAAAATCACCTCGTATAATAATTGGACAGCATTTGGAAGATATGAAATTAAGCTCTTCAAACGGTATTTAAATACATATGTCATTCGAATAGAAGCCACACAACTAAAAAAAACATTTCTACCCTTGCTACCCTTTAAGACGAGTTCCGTGTTTTTGATAAATAGAAATTTCAAGCAGTAGGAAACCTTTCTATCATTTCAATAAGCGTAAAAAATACATAAATATCTCAAAACCACTTCAACGCTGGCGCGTAATTTTCAAATAACCCCACCGCTTATTTGAAAACGTGACAATTATTTGAAGTAGATATTCCTTTCATTACGCCTGAGGTTCCTCCGAGTCGAATAAAGAGGGGGAGTAAATTAATGCGTCAAATCTGAAAAGGAAATTTGAAATTTTTAATAACATTCTGCGGTTTCCTCCAAATTTTGCAATTCCAGATCCCATCTCTTTTTATGCTATGAACCACTTGAGTAAATTGCGAAAATGCATCGTAATTATACCTCTTAGCGTCAATTAAACACGAGTCAAATCCATTAAACCGGGAATTCATCTGTACTCGATTCCTTTCCATTTGTCCCAACAATGTTTTTTTTTCTACCCATTCAGGTCGAAAAAGCACGTCATTTATTGAAGCTACAAAGTGCGATATCACCGTTCTTCGCCACCTCTCCCTACCACCGGTCTTCGATCCCTCCTATTTCTCCCCAATCAGCGGATTTCCGAATAGGTAGCTTCGTCGCTGGGTCCCATTCTAGTCAAATCGTTTGATCTGCCGCTACCCTCGCATCAGGGTCCTATCTTAGAATCGGCATAAAAAGTACTTGAATTTGATTTTTTTGGAAATCCAGCTTTTTCGAGCCTCTATGCTATTTTCCAGAGGCTTTCGACCTTCACGACTGTTTTTCCCTTCCCGTGTTCCAAACTTTCCATATTGGAAGAGATATGAATGGCCTGCTTTAGGTTTTCAATGGCCCACCAGTAAAAATATAAGAATAAGCATATAAATAACCTATTCTCGAAATATTCTTTGGATGTTGAAGCGACCGCTTGACTCCCGGAGCATTCGGGAAATGAATGTTGGAATACATATTGCTTCGTTTAATAAATATATGAAGAAATTACTCCTTATTATTAAATCCTCCTTTCATTATCCGAGTAGGTTTGTATCTACTTTTAAATCATATATTTTTAGTTTCTTTTATAGTTAGATAATATAGAATTTTTTTTGTTTATTTTCAACAGTTACCTTTCACCAAAGAAGAAATATATGAGGGTTATTTTTTAAGTAAGGTCCGTTTGTCAATACCGTTTCAAATTTCGCACGTGCGTATAGTCACCCGGCGTTCTGGGCGCAGAAACCTACTCCATTTGTATTCACGGTGTGAGTCTATTCGCTTCTTAATGTGATATCAAAATGTTTAAAAAAAATACGCCGACTATGAACTAGGTCAGTAATCTGTTTTTTACTTTCTCGTATACGAAGTATACAAAGAGAAAGTATTGTAATCGTCAAAAAATTCGAACTCGAGATTTTGACGAATCTCCACGTTTTAGACCTCCCCGAGTCCGAAAAACACAATTTTGGAATTATGTCTGTATGTCTGTCTGTGTGTGTGTCTGTGCATGTGTGTGTCTGTGTGTGTGTCTGTCTGTGAACATGATAACTCGAAAACTATTAGAGCTACGGGGATGAAATTTGGTATGTGGTCTTTGAACATAATTTGTAGGTTTTTATCAAATTTTGGACAAAATCCGTCCACGGGAAGTCTGTCTATTTGTATGTCCGCGGTCATGTGAACGCTATAACTCAAAAACTTGAATAGCTAAATGGATAAAATTTGGTACACAGTTTTATCGTTATGAATGTAGGTCCGTATAAAAGTTTGGGCCAAATCCGTCAAAAAGATGCGTTCAAATTGCATATTCAATTTCTTGTAATCCGATTCCCATGCGCATGCATATTGGTAGCAATCTGTTATTGTTGTAAATTTTATTTACAACAATAAATAACGTTTTCAAACATCAATTGTTAACAATTTTTTTATTGTTGTAAATCAAACCGATCTCATTATTTCAGCAAATTTTTTATTCACGCGCTTTTGCAATTGTTACGGTTGTGGTAGTATAAATTGTTTTCTTGGGAATTCAATTTCAAAGCAGAATTTTCGCTTTAGTATTCATTGCAACCTATAATCCTCATAATAACCTATCTTATCGCACCTGCTTCAAAGTAATATTTTTTTGAAACGTGGCAACAGATATTTGATTTCAGGTTTGATTGTTTTTTTCGTATACAAAGAGAAAGTATTGTAATCGTCAAAAAAATTCGAACTCGAGATTTTGACGAATCTCCACTTAGAAAGTATACGAGAAAGTTTAGGGGAGACCACTCCCGCTGGTTAACAGCAAGAAACTCTAAAACTACGTATGTGCATCATCCGACATGCGAAGTGTACAGTGAGAATGCAATAAGTGAAAGTAAAGTGGGAAAATGGTCGAGATTGCTCAAGATGGTCGGGAAACTGTCAAATACAATTGCCTATATTAACTTATCACTACATTCATTTTCATATCCCTCTTTTTTAATCTGTCTAAAATTTTAAGCTGCTATTATGAGCATACAGTAACTGTCGTATGGTGTTTCCAAAGAGCAGCAACGAAGAACTAATGCGAATTTTCATCATTCTATACAACTTTTTCCTCAAGTCATAAGTGACTAAGAGAACAGTTAATACTTACTTGAGTTTATATTCTAAGTGAACATGACCATGGGATCAAATATAAACGAGTTTTAACGCATTAGTAACCATATAAAATTTCTTTAAATCATTCTAAAAAATTTGCATTTTAAGAGCTTTTTTTTAAATTTCAGGGCTTTACAGGCAAACCTTTCTGTTAACTAAGAGTGCTGAAACTTCATGTACTCACTATTAGAATCAAAAGAAATGGGAAAAACCATGGGAGCAATCTTTTTCTAAAGTTTTTTTAGACGCACTAACCATCCAGAATTTCAAATAATAGCTTGTAGGATAAGATATATATAAATATATGTAATAATATCACTTAATTTTACTTTAAATTCTAATATTATATATTTTAAAATCTAATTTAATGTATTCCAAAATCACTTTTCTTAAACTCCAGTTTCGTTTTATTTCCCGCGCTGAAAGTAAATTAAATCTCTCGTTTGGGATATTTATTACTAAAAGAATATTTTAATCGCTTCCACGCGCACACAGAAATCGCGAATTCAGCGTACTTTCGGCTCCAGACTTTTCCCTAAAACACTTACATAATATACTAAAAATAGCTAATATTCCCTTCACTTTGATCACGTATCTATATGTAATCCCTTATCTGAGAAAATGTAGGGATTTGCTGCTCTCTTTGCGGCTTGAACTTTGATACGATCTGTACGTATATTCCGCCACTCTCATAATATGTTGAATAATGAATTATAAATAAAAATTGGTTAATAACTCGGCCTGTTCCTTATTTAACGACTACAACAAAGAAATCATTTTATATATATATATATATATTATAAAATAAACTCTTCTAATGATATTTAAATTCAAACACCATTTAGAAACAAGTCGCAGTACTCCAAAAGACATTTCCTCCCCTTATTATTAATAACGACTAATCAATTGCTTCCGATGAAGACAAATTCCAAGCTGTATGAAATAATCCTGTCGTTTCTACAGAGCGTAGGAAAAGGGAAAAAATCCCTAATCATTTCAAAAATTCCCCCACCGCTGACGCACTGTTTTCAAATAACCTTTCCGCTTAATTAAAAACGCGACAATTATTTGAAAAAGACATTCCTTTCATTACGTCTGCGGATTTTACCGCGTGGAGGAAAAGAAAGAAGACGAAAATTAATGCATCGCAGCCTGAAGAGGCAATTTGGAATTTTTGATGACATTAATTTCCTGCGGTTTGCTCCATTCTTTGCCAGTCCCTATCCCTTCTCTTTTTACATTTACGAACCACTCGAGAAACTGCGGAATGTATTGCAATTATGCCTTTTAGCTTCAATTAGCAATGAGTCAAATCCATTAAATTTTGTGTCACGATTAAAAACACAAAAATAAGCATATAAATAACCGAATCTCGAAATATCCTTTAGACATTGAGGCGGCCGTATGGCGCCCGGGGCTTCTGGGAAATGAATGTTGGAATACATGTTGCGTCGTTCAATGGACGAAGGAATTGCTCCTTATATCTTAATTATCCGAGCGGATTTTTATCTATTTTTGGATCACGTATGTGCTCGAGTTTATTTTCTAGTTGAAGAACTCTACCGGTTTCTTTTTTCTCAAAATGACCAGTCGGGAGAGGAAAATATATTTAATTGCTTGTGTGATTGTAATGTGGATTAACTGGATGAAAATACTTTGCTTTAAGTTATTCTGATATTCCATCATTAAATGTTTTTATTACATAATTGTTGTTTTACCCGTTGATATACGAATTTATTTAATTAGATGACGCGTCCTTTATTGGGATATTTATTGTCTTTTAGAAGAACATAAAAGCATTTGTAAAAAGGAATCGTGTCTCAGTTCATTTTCGTTTTAAGAAATACTGGGATATATTTACATATTATTTGATTTAATTACAGAATCAAGTATCTAAAATAATGTACAGGGTGCACATGAATGAATATCCCAACTTTCCAGGGCTATTATTAAAAGAAAACAAAACAAAGTTCAATCTCGATGTTCATCGGAAGTCAAAAACAACAGTTGAAAGTTTAAATTCAGCACAGTTGTAAGAGTTCAATGTGAGCCTCCCTCCAAAAACACAATCAATATTGAGGTGGTACGATAACTCATTCCACACTCTTTTCAGCATGTTTGATTTCGTTCGCCGCCTCGATATCGTTTGTGTTTTTGGAGGGAGGCTTACATTGAACACTTACAACTGTCTTGAATTTAAACTTTCAACTGTTATTTTTGATTTCCGATGAACAACAAGATTGAACTTTGTTTTGTTTTCTTTTAATAGCCTGTAAATTTCATATATTCATTTATGTGCACCTTGCATTTTAATGAAAACCTGAACCATTTCCTGAAAGCTGTTTCAACACACCCATCGTTTTTGCTTTCTCTGCATCTACACTCTCAAACCTAGATTCTTTTAGCGCTGACCTGACTATGGGAAAGAAAATAATAATATAAGAAATCACACGAGACGAGATCAGGTGAACAGTGTTGGTGTTTCACAATGGGGAACCGGAGCTTGGTCGAAAATATATTGCAGACACTGCATTGTGGGCTGGGGCATTGCCCCGGTGAAAAAATCATGATTTATTTTTCCGCAGATCGGGTCATTTTCTTTGTAACCGTTCATGTAGAGTACAAAGGACATTTATGTATCATTGTGACTTGAGCCTCACATCTTGAAAAGGGCCGCGATAACTTAGCGGTAAAGCTTTGGCTTTGAAGGATCTAAACCCGATTCCACTGAAGCACCGACGTGTTTGTGGGTTTGGTGTATGTTAAATCTGACGTGGCTCAAACGTCCTCCAGCTGGTGTCGTGCGGAAGTTTGGAGAGGGAAGTGCCAACTCAGGTACCGTCCTCTGCATCTGACGGCGATACAAAATTACGAAATCCGCAACAAAATAGCTCTCGCGTTTCTTCAAAACAGGACGTTAATATAACTAAAACTAAACTAAACACACAACTTAAAAAGATTTATCTTAGTCTTACTTATAAAGGCAGGGCTATTGCTTTTAATAAAGTCAAATTCCTAGCAACATGAATTAACCCTGCCATTTCATGAAAACGTAGAAAATTTCAAAAATCCATAAACATCTCAAAAATTACCCCACCGCTGACGAACGGTGTCAAACATAATACTTTCGCTTAATTTTAGTGCCTTTAGAATACAATTAGTAAAGAAAGACATTCCTTTCATTACGGTCGCGGATTTCACCGATTAGGAGGAAGGGGAAAAAAAAAAAAGACGCAAATTAATGCGTCACATCTGAAGAGGCAATTTGAAATTTTGATGACATTCGATTTTTGCGGTTTTCTCCATTCTTTGCAATTATAGATCCACTTTCTTTATACGTTACGAACCACTTAAGTAAGCTGAGGAATGTATATCTATATATGAAATGCTAAAGTGCGGGGAGCAAAAAAAGAGATTAATTTATCTTTTGCCGATGGGAATGATCGTTTTTTTTACAAAACAAAACAGCGCTGTTAGGCATAACTTCATACGAATAGCCAGCTACTGTATTCGTTTTGGTGTGAAACAACTTTTCTCTCAAAAAATGAGTTAAAGACGCAGCGTTCACAATATCTCCTACAATATAATGAAACTTTGGAGGAAAATAATCAAAGGATATCAGTTAAAAATGAAGCAGATGGAATTAGGCAAGCCACAGAACGTTCAGGTCAACTGCAAAATAGTTGAAGTCAGTGATTTGGGCTTTACTAAAAAAAGTTCATTCAAAAACTTGCAAATAAATTGTATCAATCCCGCCCCTCCATTGAAAATTCAGCAATCTGTAAAATCCTAATATAGGAAACAAATGATAGTTGAAATCATGAAAAGTCCAATTTCACCTTCAATTGGTACGTCCCGATAGCATAGTCATCTAGACATCATACTCCGCTTCCAACGTTGCGTGTTTGATCCTTGAGTAACAAAATTTTTCCTTGAATGTTTTCTCTCACTGTCATAACTTTCTTTTGCCTCCCATAATTATCTCATAATTTTAGTGCTACCTTAATAGATTAATTGATTTACATTATTAGTGCTTTGTTGTCTGTTTGTGATGCTAATTTGTACAAGAGCTGTTTTTTTGTTTCCTGTGCTCGTGTTTTCAGGACTATTCGTGAATTAAGCGTCGTTCGGTATTATCCTGCTGTGGACTCTTTTTCACCAAACATACACTGGACGATTTTCGTAACAATATATTGTTCACAGAATCATGAACACTAAGTTATACATAAGAAATTTAATGGAAATTAAATACAACCGATTTTCCAAAGGGATCTAGTTCACAATAATATACATTTTTTTCATAAGATATTTTATGATGTAAATCGTTCACATCGCGCATGTGATGACGAAAATTTATTGATTTCTTTGATTAGCGTTAGATTACAGACTAGAGGAAATCTGAAACAAATTCCTTCAATTGTGGTTTGTGCAAATAGCTGGAAACAGATCTGCGCAAGTAGTTAAAAGAAAGAAGTTAGAAAACAAATTAAATAAATAATTAGTTAAAAAAATAAATTGCACTGAAAGAAACAATCACAGCATGTAGAGATTCGAAATCGCTTTGAATGCAGAAATAATAAATGTAATCAAACTTCCATGCTTCACTTTCAATTAAAATTCTAGGAAACGGTTTTCCTCTACTGCCTTTCTATCAACTATAAGTAATTCGGATGGTTTTTAGCTATAATAAATAAAAAAATTGTGAGAGACATAGAGAATAGCAATAAATAAAAAGAGTTATTTTCCGATTTCAAAGTAAAACTGGCTGTTGGAGTACCCTATCGAATTCTAATATTCATGAAATTATCTGTACTCATTTCTTCTACCAGAAATCGAAAATTGCAAAACCCAAACGTTTAGGGCTTAGAAAGAAAGAAAACAGGCGATAAATTATCTAGCCAGGAAAGTCTTGTTTTTTTTTGGAGACATAGATTTTTGGATTTACAGAATATTGAATTTTCGGAACGAGTTTCACCTGGATACCATGAAAAAGTTTATCTATACACAAGATGAGAAGCTGTAGTCACATAGAAGGAATCCTCTCTTTTCACCTTCTGGGTTCAAAAAAGAAGAAGAAAATGGACTCTTGCTTGTCATCACCCTATCATCCTGCTGAAGAATTACCTGAACATTTCGGGTTCCTCATTGTTCTTGTGCCAATCCTCTTATACACACACACATAAACTTTTCCCGGTCTCTTCTTTTATGAGGGAAGAACAGAACGCGGCTACATCTAAAGAAAAGCAAAAAAGGAAGGAAGTGTATCCCCTGTATGGAAGAACAAAAAAGAAGTATTCCAACTTCTTTTATATATAAAATTTTTCTTGAAAGGTGCATATACTGTATTGCAGTCTCGTGAGCTTTGAGACAAGATTTATTACTCGTATTATCCGAAAACTGAGGAAAGTAATAAACTCAAAATCTTTGGTAATTTATTTCCATCATATTACACTTTTTTACAAAATTACTACATATTTACTGAAAGAAATTATGTAGTGATTAAAAATATTTATTATTTTAAAATTGGACCGAAATATGCATTTACCTAATTCACACACTCAAAAGGATTAGGAAAAATATACTGTGAACTTTTTTCAACGTTTTGATGCCACTATAACCAGTCGATTAGTCAATTGCTTGCCCTGGATATCTAAGTGGATACCATGAAACGGTTGATTTACACACAAGGAATGAAATTGCAATCAGAGAGAAAGGAATCGTCTCTTTGACCTTCTGGATCCAAAGAAAGATAAAAAGGACTCTTGCGTGTCATCACTCTATCATCCCACTGAAGAATCACCTGAACATCTCGGGATCCTCATTATTCTTGGCCAATCCTCTAACACGCACACATACACATAAACTTCTCCCGATCCCTTCCTTTCTCTTCTTTTATGAGGGGAGAACGTGGCTGCAGCTAAAGAAAAGCAAAAAGGAAGAAAGTTCATCCCGCTGGATGGAAGAACGAAAAAGAATTCCAACTCCTGTTTCATAGAAATATTTTCTTGAAAGGTGTATGTATTATATGGGAATTTCATAAGCATTGTGACAAGATTTAGTATTATACGAAAGTTGAAGAAAGTAATACTCTCAAAGCTTTTGCTACTTTATTTCTGTCGTATA
>BGPR01046378.1:0-12056 GCA_013235015.1 Araneus ventricosus
TTGCCACAAGATGCGCAAAAGCGCCATCTGGGAAGAATCCGTAACACACGTGCATAATGCTACAAAATTTTTTCCAAAAAATCCAGCTATTGAGACGTATGAAGTCTCCCTTAAAATACTCCGAACATTGTATGAAATATACCTTTCTGAATATTAAAATTTTTTCATAAACGGCGTAGAATTTGTTTGATATTCTGTATAATATTTAAATTATATGTTCTATATAATATTTAAATTCCTGTGATATTTAGGACCTCACCCTTAAACATCATAAAAAAGTCAATTATATGCGATGAAGATTGATTCCTATAATACGAAACGATATTATTGTCATTTAAATGAAACATGTAAAAGTCAAAAATTCTTCATTCTCTCTAATACCCCATCACTAGTGCAAGGTTTTCAAATAACACTACCACTTAATTGAAAACGCAAAAATTCTTTAAAAAAAGACCTTCCTTTTATTTCTTCTGCAGAATTCACCGAGAGGAGGAGGGCGGGATGAAAAAAGACTAAAATTAATGCTTCGCAGCTGAAGAAGCAATTGAAATTTTTGATGACGTTTAATATTTGTTTTTTCCACCTTTCTTTAAAATGCTATATCCCCTCTCTTTTTGTGTTACGAAACACTTGTGAAAATTGCTGAAAGCTTTTTAATTATATCTTTTAGCTGCAATTAGCAATAAGTTAAATCCATTAAATTTTAATACTGAGTTAAAACATACAAATAAACTTTCAAATAAAGCAGCCGCGAAATATCCTTTAGACAATCTGGCGAATATTTGCACATTAGGCAATGTGAAGCATGTTGCTTCGTTCAATAGACTAAGAAATTTCTCCACATGTATTAATTATATTTGTGGGTTCTTAAAGTATGAATAAAGTAACCTTTTCTATTTTCTATAAAAAGTTTATTTTCTATTTGGGCAATTCTCAATTCAATCTAAGTGTGGTTACATATGGAAAAAAGCATATTTATTGCTGGTTATGCATATTTACTGGATGAAAACACTTTGTTTCGGATTACTCTGATTCTGTATGATTAAATAATATTTATTACTGTGCTGTTGGTCGAAATTAAAATACCGGCACATCTGCTCAAAAATGAAGGTTGCAAACAGATTTTCGAGTAATGATACAAATGCTTCCAACATTATCAAAAATATTGCTACGAAAATCGCCTGGTGGGTGTAGGATGAATGTAATCCAACATGCTGGATAATGTAAAATTATGCTTTATTCCACGAATATTCTAAAAAATACGAAGAACAGGTAACAAATAAAACAGCACTTTCAAAAATTACAACACAAGCAGATAGCAAATCACTAATTAAATTGCCAAGGAAATTTTAACGGTTTTAGGGTATCTTGAGGCTGTTGATTTCAAAACTAATAGCGCTCAGCGTCTAACAGCTGACGAACTCGTACTACGAACAAAACTGTAAAGAGATTAACTCGTTTGAGCGCCTCAGGTATATATAGCTTTCTGATAGGGCGTGACGTCACATGTAATTCTCTAGAAGAATCTCCAGATCTCGGTTCCTAATAGAGATTGAGTCATAATTCTTTCATTTTCTATATCCGTCTTTTTTGTCGGCAAATTTTTCGGAAGTCCCCAAAGAGTACAAGGTTTGGCGCGAAGGTCGGGAGATATTGGCGTGGCATCCAATAAGAATCTCTGTAAATATCTCTTTCCTACCATAGGATTCGTATTCCGGAGAACGATATTATAGATTCGTAACAATATTTATTTATTCCTAAGTATAACGATTCACCTTTACTTTCATTATCGTTTCGTTACAAAAGATACGAGAAGATTAAATAAAAGAAATAAGCACGAAAACGCTCATTGTTAACAAACTTTGGAAGTGTTACTTCACCGTAGATGTGTCCAAGCGACGGTAAACATTTAAAAATCAAATGTCTTCACCAGGCCTTGATCTAAAGTCGCTAATATATTTTTGACACGTTCACGAACATCGATGCTGTAGTATTCATTTTTATTGTGACATGAATGCCTATACATGAAAATTTATACACCACATTGTCATGCATCTAATTCTATATAGCCTTAATTTTCGAAATTATATTGATGTTTTAGTGGCTATCTAGTTCATTGAGAATTTTCATTTTGTTTCGTAATTGCATGTAGAAGGTTCCGACATATGGTACATCGCGTGATTTAGAAGGTCAACACCTCCCGAGCATTTGTATCCAGTAGGATTAATATACTGCCGTCTGTAGCCGCTGTTATGATATTAACTGTTGCTGACTGTGACTGGAAGCAGAAGCAGCGCCCTCTGGAGCTGTGAACTGTCAGTAGAGGCCAAGCGAGCGACCTAGATGGTGTGTTAATGATAAATTCTCCTTTTATGTTTTATTTAACTTTGAAATTATATGTGAAAAATTGTTCGTGTGTAGCTTAGCTATAAATAAATAATTGTTACACCAATTAGATTGTTTACTCAACCATAACCGACCTCTGACGTCTATTTTTGAAGCTCATTAAAATGTTTGCTCCATGAACGTGTTAAGCATCTCGGTTTTTAAGCTCTTATAAGGATTGAAATAAAATTAAAAGTCGTCAATATATATATATATATATTTATATATATATATATATCAATATCATGAAAGTCAAAAAATGTTAAAATAAAATGGAGAGACTGTAGTAAATCGGTAAAAGCGTATAGATGCTCATCAGGGTAAGTAAAATCTATACGAACCGTTAAAAAATTAGTGAAATCATAATGTTTTCTGCGAACAGTGTTTTAACACTTTTTGACTTTCATGATATTGATATATTTTCCACAAATCTTCTTGAATTGCAGCATTTTTGCGCATTCGTTGCGTTTGTGTTATATTTTTCTATATTATTTTATGTTCCCCTTTTATATATATATTCCACTTTCGGCTTTTTCTTACCTCAGATTTTTTTCTTGACATTTTGTTTTATGAATGTTTATTTTGTATATGTTGCTTTTACATTTCTGCTAGGTTTGTTTCGTATTTGTTATATATATATATAATAGGATATGTCATTTATTTAAAAGTTAAATCAAATTCATAGGTCAAAGTTTTACAGCTAATTTATTTCCGATTACAATAAGTGAAAAAGTCAGTTTTATCTAATTAAAATTACAACCAATTAAAAATATAGATGAATTAGAAATTTCAAAATATATAAAAATCACCTCGTATAATAATTGGACAGCATTTGGAAGATATGAAATTAAGCTCTTCAAACGGTATTTAAATACATATGTCATTCGAATAGAAGCCACACAACTAAAAAAAACATTTCTACCCTTGCTACCCTTTAAGACGAGTTCCGTGTTTTTGATAAATAGAAATTTCAAGCAGTAGGAAACCTTTCTATCATTTCAATAAGCGTAAAAAATACATAAATATCTCAAAACCACTTCAACGCTGGCGCGTAATTTTCAAATAACCCCACCGCTTATTTGAAAACGTGACAATTATTTGAAGTAGATATTCCTTTCATTACGCCTGAGGTTCCTCCGAGTCGAATAAAGAGGGGGAGTAAATTAATGCGTCAAATCTGAAAAGGAAATTTGAAATTTTTAATAACATTCTGCGGTTTCCTCCAAATTTTGCAATTCCAGATCCCATCTCTTTTTATGCTATGAACCACTTGAGTAAATTGCGAAAATGCATCGTAATTATACCTCTTAGCGTCAATTAAACACGAGTCAAATCCATTAAACCGGGAATTCATCTGTACTCGATTCCTTTCCATTTGTCCCAACAATGTTTTTTTTTCTACCCATTCAGGTCGAAAAAGCACGTCATTTATTGAAGCTACAAAGTGCGATATCACCGTTCTTCGCCACCTCTCCCTACCACCGGTCTTCGATCCCTCCTATTTCTCCCCAATCAGCGGATTTCCGAATAGGTAGCTTCGTCGCTGGGTCCCATTCTAGTCAAATCGTTTGATCTGCCGCTACCCTCGCATCAGGGTCCTATCTTAGAATCGGCATAAAAAGTACTTGAATTTGATTTTTTTGGAAATCCAGCTTTTTCGAGCCTCTATGCTATTTTCCAGAGGCTTTCGACCTTCACGACTGTTTTTCCCTTCCCGTGTTCCAAACTTTCCATATTGGAAGAGATATGAATGGCCTGCTTTAGGTTTTCAATGGCCCACCAGTAAAAATATAAGAATAAGCATATAAATAACCTATTCTCGAAATATTCTTTGGATGTTGAAGCGACCGCTTGACTCCCGGAGCATTCGGGAAATGAATGTTGGAATACATATTGCTTCGTTTAATAAATATATGAAGAAATTACTCCTTATTATTAAATCCTCCTTTCATTATCCGAGTAGGTTTGTATCTACTTTTAAATCATATATTTTTAGTTTCTTTTATAGTTAGATAATATAGAATTTTTTTTGTTTATTTTCAACAGTTACCTTTCACCAAAGAAGAAATATATGAGGGTTATTTTTTAAGTAAGGTCCGTTTGTCAATACCGTTTCAAATTTCGCACGTGCGTATAGTCACCCGGCGTTCTGGGCGCAGAAACCTACTCCATTTGTATTCACGGTGTGAGTCTATTCGCTTCTTAATGTGATATCAAAATGTTTAAAAAAAATACGCCGACTATGAACTAGGTCAGTAATCTGTTTTTTACTTTCTCGTATACGAAGTATACAAAGAGAAAGTATTGTAATCGTCAAAAAATTCGAACTCGAGATTTTGACGAATCTCCACGTTTTAGACCTCCCCGAGTCCGAAAAACACAATTTTGGAATTATGTCTGTATGTCTGTCTGTGTGTGTGTCTGTGCATGTGTGTGTCTGTGTGTGTGTCTGTCTGTGAACATGATAACTCGAAAACTATTAGAGCTACGGGGATGAAATTTGGTATGTGGTCTTTGAACATAATTTGTAGGTTTTTATCAAATTTTGGACAAAATCCGTCCACGGGAAGTCTGTCTATTTGTATGTCCGCGGTCATGTGAACGCTATAACTCAAAAACTTGAATAGCTAAATGGATAAAATTTGGTACACAGTTTTATCGTTATGAATGTAGGTCCGTATAAAAGTTTGGGCCAAATCCGTCAAAAAGATGCGTTCAAATTGCATATTCAATTTCTTGTAATCCGATTCCCATGCGCATGCATATTGGTAGCAATCTGTTATTGTTGTAAATTTTATTTACAACAATAAATAACGTTTTCAAACATCAATTGTTAACAATTTTTTTATTGTTGTAAATCAAACCGATCTCATTATTTCAGCAAATTTTTTATTCACGCGCTTTTGCAATTGTTACGGTTGTGGTAGTATAAATTGTTTTCTTGGGAATTCAATTTCAAAGCAGAATTTTCGCTTTAGTATTCATTGCAACCTATAATCCTCATAATAACCTATCTTATCGCACCTGCTTCAAAGTAATATTTTTTTGAAACGTGGCAACAGATATTTGATTTCAGGTTTGATTGTTTTTTTCGTATACAAAGAGAAAGTATTGTAATCGTCAAAAAAATTCGAACTCGAGATTTTGACGAATCTCCACTTAGAAAGTATACGAGAAAGTTTAGGGGAGACCACTCCCGCTGGTTAACAGCAAGAAACTCTAAAACTACGTATGTGCATCATCCGACATGCGAAGTGTACAGTGAGAATGCAATAAGTGAAAGTAAAGTGGGAAAATGGTCGAGATTGCTCAAGATGGTCGGGAAACTGTCAAATACAATTGCCTATATTAACTTATCACTACATTCATTTTCATATCCCTCTTTTTTAATCTGTCTAAAATTTTAAGCTGCTATTATGAGCATACAGTAACTGTCGTATGGTGTTTCCAAAGAGCAGCAACGAAGAACTAATGCGAATTTTCATCATTCTATACAACTTTTTCCTCAAGTCATAAGTGACTAAGAGAACAGTTAATACTTACTTGAGTTTATATTCTAAGTGAACATGACCATGGGATCAAATATAAACGAGTTTTAACGCATTAGTAACCATATAAAATTTCTTTAAATCATTCTAAAAAATTTGCATTTTAAGAGCTTTTTTTTAAATTTCAGGGCTTTACAGGCAAACCTTTCTGTTAACTAAGAGTGCTGAAACTTCATGTACTCACTATTAGAATCAAAAGAAATGGGAAAAACCATGGGAGCAATCTTTTTCTAAAGTTTTTTTAGACGCACTAACCATCCAGAATTTCAAATAATAGCTTGTAGGATAAGATATATATAAATATATGTAATAATATCACTTAATTTTACTTTAAATTCTAATATTATATATTTTAAAATCTAATTTAATGTATTCCAAAATCACTTTTCTTAAACTCCAGTTTCGTTTTATTTCCCGCGCTGAAAGTAAATTAAATCTCTCGTTTGGGATATTTATTACTAAAAGAATATTTTAATCGCTTCCACGCGCACACAGAAATCGCGAATTCAGCGTACTTTCGGCTCCAGACTTTTCCCTAAAACACTTACATAATATACTAAAAATAGCTAATATTCCCTTCACTTTGATCACGTATCTATATGTAATCCCTTATCTGAGAAAATGTAGGGATTTGCTGCTCTCTTTGCGGCTTGAACTTTGATACGATCTGTACGTATATTCCGCCACTCTCATAATATGTTGAATAATGAATTATAAATAAAAATTGGTTAATAACTCGGCCTGTTCCTTATTTAACGACTACAACAAAGAAATCATTTTATATATATATATATATATTATAAAATAAACTCTTCTAATGATATTTAAATTCAAACACCATTTAGAAACAAGTCGCAGTACTCCAAAAGACATTTCCTCCCCTTATTATTAATAACGACTAATCAATTGCTTCCGATGAAGACAAATTCCAAGCTGTATGAAATAATCCTGTCGTTTCTACAGAGCGTAGGAAAAGGGAAAAAATCCCTAATCATTTCAAAAATTCCCCCACCGCTGACGCACTGTTTTCAAATAACCTTTCCGCTTAATTAAAAACGCGACAATTATTTGAAAAAGACATTCCTTTCATTACGTCTGCGGATTTTACCGCGTGGAGGAAAAGAAAGAAGACGAAAATTAATGCATCGCAGCCTGAAGAGGCAATTTGGAATTTTTGATGACATTAATTTCCTGCGGTTTGCTCCATTCTTTGCCAGTCCCTATCCCTTCTCTTTTTACATTTACGAACCACTCGAGAAACTGCGGAATGTATTGCAATTATGCCTTTTAGCTTCAATTAGCAATGAGTCAAATCCATTAAATTTTGTGTCACGATTAAAAACACAAAAATAAGCATATAAATAACCGAATCTCGAAATATCCTTTAGACATTGAGGCGGCCGTATGGCGCCCGGGGCTTCTGGGAAATGAATGTTGGAATACATGTTGCGTCGTTCAATGGACGAAGGAATTGCTCCTTATATCTTAATTATCCGAGCGGATTTTTATCTATTTTTGGATCACGTATGTGCTCGAGTTTATTTTCTAGTTGAAGAACTCTACCGGTTTCTTTTTTCTCAAAATGACCAGTCGGGAGAGGAAAATATATTTAATTGCTTGTGTGATTGTAATGTGGATTAACTGGATGAAAATACTTTGCTTTAAGTTATTCTGATATTCCATCATTAAATGTTTTTATTACATAATTGTTGTTTTACCCGTTGATATACGAATTTATTTAATTAGATGACGCGTCCTTTATTGGGATATTTATTGTCTTTTAGAAGAACATAAAAGCATTTGTAAAAAGGAATCGTGTCTCAGTTCATTTTCGTTTTAAGAAATACTGGGATATATTTACATATTATTTGATTTAATTACAGAATCAAGTATCTAAAATAATGTACAGGGTGCACATGAATGAATATCCCAACTTTCCAGGGCTATTATTAAAAGAAAACAAAACAAAGTTCAATCTCGATGTTCATCGGAAGTCAAAAACAACAGTTGAAAGTTTAAATTCAGCACAGTTGTAAGAGTTCAATGTGAGCCTCCCTCCAAAAACACAATCAATATTGAGGTGGTACGATAACTCATTCCACACTCTTTTCAGCATGTTTGATTTCGTTCGCCGCCTCGATATCGTTTGTGTTTTTGGAGGGAGGCTTACATTGAACACTTACAACTGTCTTGAATTTAAACTTTCAACTGTTATTTTTGATTTCCGATGAACAACAAGATTGAACTTTGTTTTGTTTTCTTTTAATAGCCTGTAAATTTCATATATTCATTTATGTGCACCTTGCATTTTAATGAAAACCTGAACCATTTCCTGAAAGCTGTTTCAACACACCCATCGTTTTTGCTTTCTCTGCATCTACACTCTCAAACCTAGATTCTTTTAGCGCTGACCTGACTATGGGAAAGAAAATAATAATATAAGAAATCACACGAGACGAGATCAGGTGAACAGTGTTGGTGTTTCACAATGGGGAACCGGAGCTTGGTCGAAAATATATTGCAGACACTGCATTGTGGGCTGGGGCATTGCCCCGGTGAAAAAATCATGATTTATTTTTCCGCAGATCGGGTCATTTTCTTTGTAACCGTTCATGTAGAGTACAAAGGACATTTATGTATCATTGTGACTTGAGCCTCACATCTTGAAAAGGGCCGCGATAACTTAGCGGTAAAGCTTTGGCTTTGAAGGATCTAAACCCGATTCCACTGAAGCACCGACGTGTTTGTGGGTTTGGTGTATGTTAAATCTGACGTGGCTCAAACGTCCTCCAGCTGGTGTCGTGCGGAAGTTTGGAGAGGGAAGTGCCAACTCAGGTACCGTCCTCTGCATCTGACGGCGATACAAAATTACGAAATCCGCAACAAAATAGCTCTCGCGTTTCTTCAAAACAGGACGTTAATATAACTAAAACTAAACTAAACACACAACTTAAAAAGATTTATCTTAGTCTTACTTATAAAGGCAGGGCTATTGCTTTTAATAAAGTCAAATTCCTAGCAACATGAATTAACCCTGCCATTTCATGAAAACGTAGAAAATTTCAAAAATCCATAAACATCTCAAAAATTACCCCACCGCTGACGAACGGTGTCAAACATAATACTTTCGCTTAATTTTAGTGCCTTTAGAATACAATTAGTAAAGAAAGACATTCCTTTCATTACGGTCGCGGATTTCACCGATTAGGAGGAAGGGGAAAAAAAAAAAAGACGCAAATTAATGCGTCACATCTGAAGAGGCAATTTGAAATTTTGATGACATTCGATTTTTGCGGTTTTCTCCATTCTTTGCAATTATAGATCCACTTTCTTTATACGTTACGAACCACTTAAGTAAGCTGAGGAATGTATATCTATATATGAAATGCTAAAGTGCGGGGAGCAAAAAAAGAGATTAATTTATCTTTTGCCGATGGGAATGATCGTTTTTTTTACAAAACAAAACAGCGCTGTTAGGCATAACTTCATACGAATAGCCAGCTACTGTATTCGTTTTGGTGTGAAACAACTTTTCTCTCAAAAAATGAGTTAAAGACGCAGCGTTCACAATATCTCCTACAATATAATGAAACTTTGGAGGAAAATAATCAAAGGATATCAGTTAAAAATGAAGCAGATGGAATTAGGCAAGCCACAGAACGTTCAGGTCAACTGCAAAATAGTTGAAGTCAGTGATTTGGGCTTTACTAAAAAAAGTTCATTCAAAAACTTGCAAATAAATTGTATCAATCCCGCCCCTCCATTGAAAATTCAGCAATCTGTAAAATCCTAATATAGGAAACAAATGATAGTTGAAATCATGAAAAGTCCAATTTCACCTTCAATTGGTACGTCCCGATAGCATAGTCATCTAGACATCATACTCCGCTTCCAACGTTGCGTGTTTGATCCTTGAGTAACAAAATTTTTCCTTGAATGTTTTCTCTCACTGTCATAACTTTCTTTTGCCTCCCATAATTATCTCATAATTTTAGTGCTACCTTAATAGATTAATTGATTTACATTATTAGTGCTTTGTTGTCTGTTTGTGATGCTAATTTGTACAAGAGCTGTTTTTTTGTTTCCTGTGCTCGTGTTTTCAGGACTATTCGTGAATTAAGCGTCGTTCGGTATTATCCTGCTGTGGACTCTTTTTCACCAAACATACACTGGACGATTTTCGTAACAATATATTGTTCACAGAATCATGAACACTAAGTTATACATAAGAAATTTAATGGAAATTAAATACAACCGATTTTCCAAAGGGATCTAGTTCACAATAATATACATTTTTTTCATAAGATATTTTATGATGTAAATCGTTCACATCGCGCATGTGATGACGAAAATTTATTGATTTCTTTGATTAGCGTTAGATTACAGACTAGAGGAAATCTGAAACAAATTCCTTCAATTGTGGTTTGTGCAAATAGCTGGAAACAGATCTGCGCAAGTAGTTAAAAGAAAGAAGTTAGAAAACAAATTAAATAAATAATTAGTTAAAAAAATAAATTGCACTGAAAGAAACAATCACAGCATGTAGAGATTCGAAATCGCTTTGAATGCAGAAATAATAAATGTAATCAAACTTCCATGCTTCACTTTCAATTAAAATTCTAGGAAACGGTTTTCCTCTACTGCCTTTCTATCAACTATAAGTAATTCGGATGGTTTTTAGCTATAATAAATAAAAAAATTGTGAGAGACATAGAGAATAGCAATAAATAAAAAGAGTTATTTTCCGATTTCAAAGTAAAACTGGCTGTTGGAGTACCCTATCGAATTCTAATATTCATGAAATTATCTGTACTCATTTCTTCTACCAGAAATCGAAAATTGCAAAACCCAAACGTTTAGGGCTTAGAAAGAAAGAAAACAGGCGATAAATTATCTAGCCAGGAAAGTCTTGTTTTTTTTTGGAGACATAGATTTTTGGATTTACAGAATATTGAATTTTCGGAACGAGTTTCACCTGGATACCATGAAAAAGTTTATCTATACACAAGATGAGAAGCTGTAGTCACATAGAAGGAATCCTCTCTTTTCACCTTCTGGGTTCAAAAAAGAAGAAGAAAATGGACTCTTGCTTGTCATCACCCTATCATCCTGCTGAAGAATTACCTGAACATTTCGGGTTCCTCATTGTTCTTGTGCCAATCCTCTTATACACACACACATAAACTTTTCCCGGTCTCTTCTTTTATGAGGGAAGAACAGAACGCGGCTACATCTAAAGAAAAGCAAAAAAGGAAGGAAGTGTATCCCCTGTATGGAAGAACAAAAAAGAAGTATTCCAACTTCTTTTATATATAAAATTTTTCTTGAAAGGTGCATATACTGTATTGCAGTCTCGTGAGCTTTGAGACAAGATTTATTACTCGTATTATCCGAAAACTGAGGAAAGTAATAAACTCAAAATCTTTGGTAATTTATTTCCATCATATTACACTTTTTTACAAAATTACTACATATTTACTGAAAGAAATTATGTAGTGATTAAAAATATTTATTATTTTAAAATTGGACCGAAATATGCATTTACCTAATTCACACACTCAAAAGGATTAGGAAAAATATACTGTGAACTTTTTTCAACGTTTTGATGCCACTATAACCAGTCGATTAGTCAATTGCTTGCCCTGGATATCTAAGTGGATACCATGAAACGGTTGATTTACACACAAGGAATGAAATTGCAATCAGAGAGAAAGGAATCGTCTCTTTGACCTTCTGGATCCAAAGAAAGATAAAAAGGACTCTTGCGTGTCATCACTCTATCATCCCACTGAAGAATCACCTGAACATCTCGGGATCCTCATTATTCTTGGCCAATCCTCTAACACGCACACATACACATAAACTTCTCCCGATCCCTTCCTTTCTCTTCTTTTATGAGGGGAGAACGTGGCTGCAGCTAAAGAAAAGCAAAAAGGAAGAAAGTTCATCCCGCTGGATGGAAGAACGAAAAAGAATTCCAACTCCTGTTTCATAGAAATATTTTCTTGAAAGGTGTATGTATTATATGGGAATTTCATAAGCATTGTGACAAGATTTAGTATTATACGAAAGTTGAAGAAAGTAATACTCTCAAAGCTTTTGCTACTTTATTTCTGTCGTATA
>BGPR01046379.1:0-12055 GCA_013235015.1 Araneus ventricosus
TGACCCCTAGAACCCAAAACCACCAATCGTTAAAAAGTTTATATATAGTATATATATATATATATCAAAACCAACATATAAACACAAAATAAAAACTCAAAAACAGTAAAAAAGGACAAAATGGCTAAATAGACAAAAACCAGAAAAAACCAAAAAGAAATATATGAAAAATATCATAGCGAGCCGCTCGTCAGGAAGGGAAGCTCGCTCATTATATAAATTTGTGCTTTTTTCTGCTGACGACAAACGAAATCCGTTAAAAATTGCCGTCATCCCCTCTAAAAGCACAAAACAAACGAAAATGGAAGATTTCTTGAATAAAAAATATAAATACATTTAAGAAGATTTAAAAAGAATCAAATACAAAAATCCGAATACAAATACAAAAAATCCGAATACAAAAATACCTAGAATAAAAAACAGCCGTAACATAAAAAATAATAAAATAAAACGAAATATGCTTACCATGGCCAGGGAAACGCTACCGCGACCACGAGGAAAATGAACGCCAAACCAGTTATCGCCGTTGCCAAACAGAGGAAAGAGAAAGAAAAGGAGAAAGAGGCTTTGTCAGTAGCTCCGTAATCACTGCTTGATATATATATATATTATATATATATATAAACAAAGTAAACAAGACATATCAAAATTCAATTCAAAAACTAAAAATTTATTAACTAAACAAAATAACTAAATCTAAAATAAAATTTAAAATATTATAGATACTAAGAGCAAAAGTTAAGTTTAAACATTTAATTGTTGACATATAAATGAACTCTGTTGCTATCAAAACTATTGAAAAAAGGCAATCCAAAAATATGGAGTTTTCAGCAATTAAATGAGTAGCTTGGCTGTGTACAAGCTTAGCCGGATTAAATCAATTTTGCTGTACAAACCATCCCCGTTACTAAAGTTCATGAAAAAACAGAAAGGGTAATTTACCCTGAAATGAAAGAACTTAGAATGAAAAATCATACACTAACACAATATCATCGTTATATGGAAAGTACTAAAATTAAATCAGGGAAATACATCGATATATTGCACTAAAAACTATAAATACATCATTTAATAAAACATCCATACTTATTCACTAAGAATTATAGAATCAGTGTTTTTATTTATCCTTTACCTGTAATCCACATCTATATATATATAAAACGCTAAGGCGGAAAAAGGGGGTTAATTTCTCTTCTGTCGATGGCAACGTCTGTTACCAAACAAAACCGTAAGTCCGCCATGTTAGGCATAACGCCATAGCCTGTTACTACATTCGTTACGGTGTAATATAACTTTTTCTCTAAAAAAATGAATTTAAGACACAATATTTCTTGGAATATAAAGAAACTTTGGATGAAATGATTTAAAAGAGATTAGTTAGAAATGAAGGACATGGCTTACGAGAGCCAGAGAACGTTCTGGTCAAAGTCAAGATAACTTAAGTTAGCGACTTGGATTTATCTAAAAAAAAGTTTGAATCAAAAACTTGAAATAAATTTTATCAAACCTTCTCCTCAATCTAAAATTCAGTAATCTTTAAAATTATGTTCTACATTTTATTATTTAATTTAGAATTCATTATTATAAATATAACTTTTTTGACAATTTCTTCTTAAATTCATAAACAGAAGGCTCTACTGGCTGCCTACGTTAAAAAGACCATTTTCGACCAAATCTTCGAAAAAAATTTTATTGTCTTATTTAAAAGTACATACTTTTAAGATTCCAAATCTGTTAAAATTATGTTCCTACGATAATTACTTAAGGAGATATAGCTGTTTTAATAAACCGGAAGTTCATTTTTAGAGACCGGAAGTGTCCGTCTAGAGCTCAAATCAAGTGTAAACACCATAGTTTCGTTTTGATTTCTGACACTAAAAACAGTGAGAACCTCTAAAAACAGTGAGAATTCATTTTTAACTTTAATTAAGTAATGTGTCTTGCATCTGGCAACACTTTTAGAACTTATTTAGCTTCCTGGAATGGCAATCTTTGATTTCATACACATTGTTTGTATACAATTGCCTCACGTTCTTTTGCGAATTCTAAAGTTGGTTTTAAGTTATATTCTAGCTTTATTTTGATTTTTTATTACTGATTTTATCTTGAAAATGCCTAAATACAGAACTAAACGTACTAAAAATCGATCTTTTCATGGGAATCGCTTTACAAATGCAAATCAATCAGTTGAAGAACCTGCAAGTGCATCCAAATTGATAATGAATGACTGTGCAGAGCTAAAGGATGAAGTAAATGGACGTAAAGAACTTAAAGGGAACAGAATCATGGACATTTTCATTTTAAATTGCGTGTTTTCTGCTCTTTCCTGCCCTCAATGCCTTAAAACTGGTTTAAAGTTGACAGAAGATTCCAGATTTGGACTTTGCTCAGACTTCACTTTAACATGCAAGTGTGGATACATGAATGGATTTACCTCAACTGCTAAGATAGGAAGAAAGTCTACCCTGAATTCCCTCTTAGTGCTGGGCCTAAGGCTTATTGGAAAAGGTTTCACAGCAGGGAAAAAACTTTTATGTACAGTGAACTTGCCTTTTATGAGCAAGTCTACATTTCGTAGACATGAAGATCAGCTGTTGAAAGCTGTTCGGTGTGCTGCTGATAAGAACATGAAAGAGGCTGCTACTGAAGTGAGAACCAAGACAAAGACATCATCTTGTGGTGTATCGGTAGACGGTACTTGGCAGCGCCGTGGGCACAATTCCTTAAACGGTTGCGTGTCAGCTATCTCCATCGACACCGGTAAAGTTTTAGACTTAGAACCAATGTCTTTGTACTGCCGTTACTGTGATAAAAAGAAAAATAATGATGATCATGTATGCAGCAATCATGTAAGATCGTCAGCAAGTATGGAGACGGTAGGAGCCTACCGAATATTCGATAGATCTAAACAATGTAAGAGGTTAAAATATACGAAATATTATGGAGATGGTGACTCTAATGGATTTAACGCTGTAAAAGACATATATGGACCAGACAGTTTGGAGAAATTGGAATGCATTGGGCATGTCCAGAAAATAGTGGGGAGTCGATTAAGAAACCTGAAAAAGAAACAGAAAGGACTAGGCGGCAAAGGAAAATTGACCGATAAATTGATTGACAAATTACAGAACTATTATGGTATCGCGATCAGGAGTAATATAGGAAATTTACAAAACATGCAGTCAGCCGTCATTGCAGCATTTTACCACTGTTGTTCAGGCAAAAACAAACAAATGCATAAACAATGCCCGAAAGGAGGCGACAGTTGGTGTAAGTATCAACGAGCTGTTCATGAAGGTTAAATTTTTGTGGACAAATCTCCTGGCCTGCCAAATGATATCAACAATTCCATCAAGACAACCTATATGAGCCTTTGTGACAGCAATTTGCTGTCTAAATGCTTGCATGGAAAGACTCAGAACAACAATGAAAGTTTTAACAATGTGATATGGATAATTTTACCTAAAGAAACTTTTGTTGAAATGCCAAGTTTAACGTTAGGAGTTAATATTGCAGTTTCACTTTTTAATTCTGGATATTTAGGACTTCTTGATGTCTTCAAAAACTTAGGAGTGTCATTGGGACAAGAAACTGTTAAGAACTTTTCATTAATGGACTCTGAACGTGTTAAAAGTGCTAAACGTCATTCTTTACCCACTTCAAAACTTTCCAGAAAAAAAAGGAAATCTGCCAAAAAGGCTAAATTATTGAATTTTCAGGTAAAGGAAGGTGTAACCTATAAATGTGGAGAGTTTTAACAACATTATGAAAATTTAAATTTATGTTTACTCAAAATAAAATGTTCAAATGTGTTTTCTGCAAAACTTGTTTTTTAGCATTTTCAGTTTACGCTGGCACTCACAGCTGGAATAGTTTTTAAGGTTTGTAAATGAAATTTTACTAGCATGTTATATATATTTAGAGCTGTGCGTTGAACTAGAAGCTAAGCTTAATTTTAAAATTTTGATACTTTTTAGATTGTTTTCGGTGATTGTGTGTTGAAATATTTTGAAAAAATCAGTACTTTTATTTTTTAAAATTTTAAGGTAATAATAGTTCAATGCACAGGTAAGTGTCTAATGAACATATTATGCAAAGAATTTTCAAAATATTTTAAGTATATTTGCTTGCAGAAGTGTTGGCGTAAATGTAAATTTTTGCCAAATTTTGGTATAAAATTTCAGTTTTTTCTAATATTTTATATTGACTTGGGTTAAATCTTATATATATCAGTTATTTAAGCTATATTGATGATAAAAATATCGGTAATTAAGTTATATTTTATGTTTTTAAAAAAAAGTTCTCCGAACGTAGGCAGTTACCTTAACAGAATTATATGTAAACATAACATTTTATCTGTTACTATTGTACCTGCAGTTAACGTTTCATGTGCCCATGTAGTACCTGCAAATAACGTTCTATTCTATCGCACAGTCCCTACAAATAACGCTCTATTCTATCGCACAGTGCCTACAAATAGCGTTCTATTCTATCGCACAGTGCCTACAAATAACGTTCTATTCTATCTATCTTCCCATATAAGGAGGATTTTATGAGAATTAACATCTAGGAAAACTTTTATTATTTAAGAAGTTAGTGAATAATTGAAAAAAGAATTAGATTAATAAAACTGATTTAATTAAAAAAGATTGTATGAGATTTGGTTTAAAAATTGATAAAGGCCTACATTCTTGATGATAAAACTCTGTACAAATTTTATCTCCCTAGCTATTTAAGGTTTTGAGTTATCGTGTTCACATGAACACAAACAGACAGACTTCCTGAGGATGGTTGATGTCCAAAATTTCATAGAAACCTACAAATTGGGTGTTAAAATCACATACCAAATTTCACCGCTCTAGCTTTAATAGTTTTTGAGTTATCGTGTTCAAAGACACACAAACAGACATGATTCCAGAATTGTGTTTTTCGGAATCTCGGGTTCGACTTTTTTGACGATTACAATACTTTCTCTTTGTATACTTCGTATGCGAGAAAGTGAAAATCACTTTTAGATCACTTATAGTCTTTTTGCTGTGGAATTTCACAGCTATTTTCACTAAAGCTAAGGAAAGTACTTTATTTTTGTGCGCCTGAAGTCGTTTTCAACCATTTTTTCATGCAGGAATTTCCTGCTTGAAGAGCTTTGTAACAGTGATTAGTGATAGAATGTCTGAATTTGCGGTAAATGGTGGATAATTCTTTGACCATTAGCTCCTTTTGGATCTTATGCACGTCTGAGATATCTCATATTGTCCGGTAGTGTTGAAAGTTCGTAAGTTGCTCATTGAAAACGTGAATTTTTGAAATTTCAGATGGTGTAAAAATGATTTTCAAGGTATAATGGTTGCGGAATTTACCAAGGAAAAACACCAAAATTTCGCTTGATTTTTAATTCATTGAAATTCAAATTAGAATTTCAACGCATTCTCACCCTCCAAAGTATGTTTGTGCCAAATTTGGTAACTCGAGGTCGAACTGTCTGCCCTGTAGAGCGCCAACATGCACACACATACATTTTCCTTTATTATTAGTAGAGGTGTTTCGATTCCTTTTATTTTAATGTCATATAAATAAAAGCTAGTTGGTTACAAAAATTTGTTGAATACGTGCATACTTTCCTTAATGCGGAAAATCCAAATTTCAAAAATGATTGTCAGGATAATAGATTGCTAGTGGCATATTGTTTCAGTTACCGCAAGTAAAAAAGAAAGTCTTCAGAATATTGCCGTGAAATAAAATTTTTAATTCAAAGAAACCAAAGTTTCGAATAAACTACATTTTGACTGGATTATCCGGACTTCATTATTTATTGATATAATCTGCCAAAAGCTGCAACTGTCTCAAATAGTTTTATTTTATGTTGATCATTAATATCTAAAATAATTATTTGAATAATAATTTGAAAGATGAACTAAAATGGCTCACGTTTCAGGACCTGCTAGAAATTTTGCTTCATAATTTATATTTTCTCGACATATGTGAGGTATGACTCTTGAGTTAAAACAACCGGATTTTTATGAGGAATAACAGGTTATTACCGTAATAACCGGATTTTTATAACACACACAACTTTTTTAAACCAATTTAAACGAAAATTGGAGACAAATATACAATTGGGGTTACAAGACTACATGCGAAATATCATTTATCTAAGTAATTTTGTTAAGAAGTTATGGCGTTCAGAAGTATGCGATTATACAGAACGTCAGACGGTCAACCCCTTTTTACGGATTTGGCCCAAAATATTATACGGACCTACATTACTGATGATAAAATTGTGCAGCAAGTTTTATACATCTGGCTATTTCAGTTTTTGAGTTACAGAGTTCACATGAACGCGGACAGACAGACTTCCCTTAGACTGATTTTGTCCAAAATTTGGTAGAAAACTACAAATTATGTTTAAAGACCACATACCAAATTTAATCCCCGCATCTCTAATAGTTTTCGAGTTACTGTGTTCTCAGACAGACAGACAGACATAATTCCAAAATTGTGTTTTTCGAACTCGGGGAGGTCTAAAACGTGGAGATTCGTCAACATCTCGAGTTCGAATTTTTTGACGATTGCAATACTTTCTCTTTGTACGCTTCGTATACGAGAAAGTAAAAATGAATTATAGAAAATATTAGAGGTTAAAGAGTAGAAAATAAATTTCTTCAAAAATAAAGGAGTTGAAAGCAAAACCGTAAAATCGTACACAGTACAAAGGAAAAATTTAAGTCACGAAGAATATGACGAGAAAATTACTAAAAATTCATTAATCGCATATACGATATACTTTAATTTTTAAAATTCAATTCATTTATTGCTTCTATTAGCGCCTCACACTTACGCGGTTTTGTTTCGATCCCTATCTGAATATTTAAAATGATTGGCAAAACCAGAGGAAAAGTTCCCCAGCCCTAACCTCTGGCCGATTTCGATAATTTTTATTTCATATGGAAGTTTATAACCTCTAGGTATGTCAATAAGGGTCACCTCCTTCTCCCCTACCCTTTCAAATGAAGTCAAAAAATAAAACTTTGTCAGAGTCACTCAGCCACTACAATTACCCAATTTATTTCGACAAGTGTCAAGCATAACCACGGGCTATTAATATTATGGGCGAGCAGCTGGTCGCCGAAGGCGGCTGGTTTTTAATAGAAAAAATGTGCCGTGCTAAGTACAGTAAGAAAAGATTTTTTTAAAAAACTATTTTGCCATTCGTTTCTGTAAATTTCATCGGGAGCAATCCTAAAGTAAATAAGTATTTGCTAAGTAAGTTGCAATAAACTATTGCATTTTATTAACAGGTTCCTTTTTCCAGTTTCAATCTTGTTATTGTTTCAATAACCAGATAATAGTAAGAATAAGTTCCCGACACTTCCGTAATTGAACATATTAATTGTTACAATATAATTAAAAGATGGACCAGCGCTGAATGAACTCGTCCTCTGTTTAGCTTGGTTAGTTTTATGGTTAGTTGGGCGCGCCACAGCCATGATGCATCCGAACACATTATGAGCGATCAAAACGACTATCTCGACCAGCTTTGGAGGTGGCTGATAAAAACGAAAATGAAATTTAGCACGAACAAGTATCAGGCAGTCTACTTTATGAGGCGCAGAAATATGCCAGCCGCCCCAAAACTTTACAGAAGGTAATTTGAATGGAAAGCAAAAACCAAATACTGCGTATTGTTTCACCCTTCATAAAGGATTAACTTATGAAATCCACATCTGCAAGGTAAGAGGAAAAGTCAAAGCAGTCAAAACAAACCTGTGCCGCATACCAGGTAAAAATAACAAATTCTCTCTGAGTAATAAACTCCATAAGACCATAATGGGCCGAATTATGATCACGGTTCACCTGTGTGGGGAGAAGCGACCCAAACTCGCATAAATAAATTGGAAATGGCTCAAAATAAAAATGCCCGGAAAATCTCTAAAGCACCCTAGTATGTCCGAAATAAGGAAATCCCCAAAAGACTTAATTTGACTAAAATAGTAGAGTGCTTCAAAAAGAATTGTGAAATAGCTTTTCCATTAAGATAGACAGCTATAGCAACACAGCACTTGCAGAAGCACCCCGGTACGACGCGCGTTTCCCTGAGCGCTCCTCCTTTCGGATTGAGATTCAGGTAAGAAAAGTAAACAATCAAACCAAAACCAACCAATAAGTTGAGGAGTCGAGTACAAGGACCACCCGAGTACGAATGGCTATGAAACTGTATCCATGCAACCATCGGAGAGGGTGCTGACCGTCCCTTTCAGGACTTTTGTGCGAAAGTCAATTCAACCCCCGACTTTAGATAGCATTCGTGGTCCGAAGTTCCTATAATAGTGTTTGTTCCATGCACTTGACATAGTGTTCCATTTCGCTTTAACGTTATTTTATATCGCCCTGTGTAAAATGAAAATGTCAGGTTCTCTAACTGAGGTACTTTTTTTTTCTTTTCCAACCGCTCTCGAAATAAAATGTCTATTTTTTGAAATACTAAACGGTATTAACACAGATCTGTGAGGTATTGTGGTTGTTTCTGAAAAGAAAGCAGTTTTCAGTTGTTCTTTCTAACTTTCCTTGCTGGAGACAAAACGGGTTTGTTCTTTTTGTCCTCAGAAATTTTTTTTACAGTAAAATGCTTTTAGACAACACTATCGTGGATGCGTAACGTGCTGCGCCAAATACTTCAGCTTGTTTCCCTTCTCATCCGGCAACAATCTGCATCAGTGTTTCCCTTTCGAAAGATTTCTCATGAATGCACAGAAGATATTTGCTATTAGGCATAAAACCTTCCTCATGGAGGAAAGAGAGCGTTTGTTAGACTTATTTCTAAAATTCCAAACTACGACATCACTGATAATAGAAATCGAAAAAGACCACGTTTTACCCTCAACTTGAATGACCTCTAGCAATTCCCGAGTATTTTCACTCGCCGCGATTCCCTTTTCTGCCTCCCCAGACTTTTCTTTTTTATTTTATTTTATTAATCTCTTAACTATCAAAATTTTTGATATATTTTTATTGGTAAATCCTTAATTTTACTCTTGTATTTTTCCCTTCTTCTTATTAATTAATAATTTTATTGCATCGAAATTCTTAAATTATTCTTTGAATTATTTAATTTTTTGGCACATGCATTTACAATTAGGTTTATTTTCCATTTTCACTCAAGCCATATCTGTTGGATCTATGGGTAGTGGCCCCAATGAACCATAAGACTATTTTATCAATTGCTTTTCCGAAAGAAAAGAAATGTAGAAAACTTTCGATAGTTCTTCCACAATGCTTATAATGGCAATTTGCACGACTACAAACTTTCTGTTCTTTCCGATGAATATATCATTCAATCGACAGAGGTTTCCTTGTGTGTCCATTACAAAAGGAAGTTAAGCAATCACCTTCCATAAATACCGTAAAGGGGGTTAATACTGGGGGTTTGGAGATCTGCTTTTGTATAACCCCAGTGAAGCTTCTAGATCGGAGATTAATATAATGAATCATTCACTGTAAAAAATTCCGGAAACTTTTAAGGTAAAAATTACTGTAAAATGGAGAATTTACAGCGCCGCGCAGCTTTCGCAGTACATTTTACCGGAAAAGTCGACTACACTAGCGCCGCTGCGGCCAGTTCAGTTAAAAGTGGACCTTGATTCAATGCGCGGGAACCGTGAACTGTCATTTGTCATTCCACATTGCCTGCTTGCTGAATTGAAATAGGAGGATGAAAATACATGGTAAGTTCTTGTGTTTTTATACATTCTGTATTAATTTGTTTAATTTTCTGTACGATATTATTTATTCTATCAATTACCCTATTAAGGGTGATTTTTAAACGAAGGAACTTGATTTAACATGGTTTGAATCTCATATTAGGCTTCGTGTTACATTAGTATATAACTTTTTTGTTCTTTTCGTTTAATATTTTGTTTTTGCCTGCATTATTATATTCTACAGCTTTTTTAGGAAAAAATATATTTATTATTTACAAAGTATCGAAAGTAATTTATAACAAGATATCAAATTTCATAATTAAAAGTTTTATGTTTTCAAACGAAATAATAAAATATATTGTTAAGTTGATTATTCCATCATAAAAGTTATTCCATTATTATTTCATATTATTAATTCTATTTATAAATGAAAATTTTTTTCTTGGTATATCTTTAGGAACATTGTTTTGAGAATGAACTTATTTAACATTTAAATTTTCAAATAGTCTGACTGTATTCAGAATTCAAATGCTTTGTTTACATTTAGCAACCTTACTTTATTGAACTTTTTTTTTCTATTGTAAGCTTTAAATATGGAAATTTCTTTATATAAAATATCTGAATCTAAGAATGTTTTTGAATACAAGTTTTAATGTTTTTGAGTTACTAAATAATTTGTTCAGATTTTATATATATATATATATATATATATAGTAAGATGCTGCAGTTTTGGCCACCTTAAGAGAAAATTTGAAATGGAAATTTCACAGTAGACGATTGTTTAAAACATATTAAATCATACTTATACTATTCTTTGGCAAATGTTATTGGCTTTCTGCTAGTTACAAAATTTTTCTGAAGAATATTTTAGATGTCGAGTTATGAATTATTAAATAAATTAACCCAATTTGCACCAGTTTTGGCCACACAAATATTATATTTTTAACAGACACTTTAATGAATTTTAAGTAAAAATAAACAATTTTTATGCAATATATATTTTGGTACATTTTCTGTTATATGAAATGTGATTTTTTTGATGAATTTATAAAGATATGTAATAAAATTTACATAAGCTGATTTTAGCTGCAGATTTCAGTTTTAAAAAAACAGGAATGCAGAAAACAATAATTTAATTTGGTTGATAAAATACAAACTATATATACTCGCATAATTTTTTTTGATAAAATATGAAACAAAAAATGGGGAGAGGAATAAACTTACATTGCAAAAGCATAGATTTTTTAAAAATATTACAAATCAAGAATTTGCATTATTATATTCACTAACAATATCCACAAATATGTATTTTTATAATTTTTAATTGCAGCATTAATCAAATTCATCAGAATCATTTTTAAAATTAGAGCAATCCATGCATATAAAAGAATATTCCTCATCACTGGAGTCAGGTTCTTCAAGTTGAAATTTTCTAACATAAATGTGAGGTAAACATTCAAAATGGAGATGTTTTTGTCATTCCATTTTGAACGGCCTTAACTGCATTACCAACTTTAGATTGTGAGTAGCAAAATTTTTTTATGGAAATGCTACCTCCCTTCTTATTTTTAATTGGTGACATTACTATGTAAAATGAAAACAAACAAAGCTATATTAGTTACTTTTCATTTTAGGAACAAAACTAAATCAGTTGCTTTTATTTTAGAAATAAAATTAACTTAGTTGCTTTTATTTTAGAAACAAAACTAAATTAGTTGATTTTATTTTATCCAGATATTCTTAAATTTATGTAATGACTCAAAATACAATAATGAAGTTATGTGGCCGAAACTGGAACATGTAGTGTTCCACTTTTGGCCACCTGCATGGCCAAAACTGGCACATATAGTAAATTTAAAGTACCAGTTTTGGCCACCACCCATTTAATCTTAAAAATAATTAATTTTGATATGAAATCAGAATATAAAGAATGTTTACCTCACAAATCCTAATGGTAATCACTTTTAGAATAAACAGTTAATTCTGAGAGCCTGATGATAAAAAACTGTAAAACCTTGTTCCTTAACAAAAACCTTAACAGTTGTGAGTATACAATACATGATCATGCATTTAATTTTTTTACAAGTCACATGTTTGAGAAAAATGAACCAATCAGAGTGAAGGATTGTTTAAAGTATTGGAATGCTTCTTATTAGTTAATTTGAAATTACTGGTTAATTATTGGAAAAGCAGATCCAATGTGGCCAAAACTGGAGCATCTACCCTATATGTTCTTATTCAAACTGGTCCATAAAGATATTCATATTTTTAATACTGGTTATTAAATGAAAGAAAAAATATTGTAACTTATTGCTAATAATTTTAGCATGTTTCTTTACTTTCCCCTACATTGTTAA
>BGPR01046380.1:0-12054 GCA_013235015.1 Araneus ventricosus
TAAGCATACTTGCAACTCATAAGCATACCACAACTGAACCTCACCTGCACTGAACTACAAGAGAAGTACATATAACATCACAGCATACCCCCGAACTCGGAGCTTAAACGGATCCCTGTCGGTTGGATGAGTATGTGTGAAACTTTATTGAAAAGCAAAAGCAAAAAAAAATTGTATCATGAGATATAAAAACACATAAAAGAGAACATAATTATACACAAGCAAAGAAGAACATAATGGAAAGTAAATAGAGGTTTACAAGCCAAGTATAATATAAAATATATATTAGAGGAGTTATCATATGAGTGCAGTGAAATGGTAGAATGTTATCTTTAGTTGCATTGTTTCATGCAGTTGCATCCCTATGTTTCGGGGCTGTTAGTGTTGTCCAATGCGACGATAAAGAAGAATTGATAATGTATTACAATCGGTAACATTGATGATTATTGTCGCAACCATCCTAAAATTGTGGGACTGTTTTCTGTCTTGTTACTAACACTTAGGGATCGCTGGAATTGTTGCTTTAGGGTTGGCAGTGATTTAGGTGAATTTTTCTAATGAATTACGGAAGAATTGGTGGTGGCTGGTTGCTCTTCTTAAGCTAGGGTGCTCTGCTACTCAATTGGGTATTCATCGAATTTCTGGTTCCGGGAGGTCAATTTGCGGAAGTGTCTATTTCATAGTTGGAGTCTTCGACAGTCTATGACAAGTGAACTAATCGCCGAGTGATAGAGTTAAATACAAGCGAACTATACGACAGCGCCAATCAGCAATGCTGAATTTGCATAAACTGCTATCGTTCGCCAATGCTTGCATCCAACAATAAGTATACATAGGTACAATCCCTTCTGGTCAAGCGTTAATGCATACTTATGAGGGAGATAATCCCGTATGCTAAGGCAGGGCGGGGTGACCATATCTTCTGGTTATGAGGGAGATTAGAAAAATTTCGAGGGGAGAATTTCCGGTTTTGTTTATATATCTTATTTATCGACATCTCTTTTTCCGAAGACAAGTGTTTCTTACTACCATGTTATAATATCATCTCTTTGCAGTTTGTCCTGAATGTAAACATGAAGCAGGAGAGATCCGGAAACCTCATCGAGCTGATTCCTAGATTGACATCTGAATCGAATATCGGAATATGGGGCTTCGACAGCGACCACATATCGACACACGGCCGCCAGCAACTGACAGTCACTTCTGTAAGTATAAAAACTACTTCGCATGCATCAACCAATTAACTCCCAGCGCCCTAGGGTTACATTTCACTTCCGCGGCAAAATGGAACGGATTTGCATTGCATCAGTTTCCTCTTTGTCGAGTAAATACGAGGATGAATCCATTGCATCAGTTTCCTCTCTGTCGAGTAAACACAAGGATGGATCCATCGCATCAGTTTTCTCTCTGTCGAGAAAATACGAGGATGGATCCATTGCATCAGTTTTCTCTCTGTCGAGTAAACACGAGGATGGATCCATTACATCAGTTTTCTCTGTCGAGTAAATACGAGGATGGATCCATTGCATCAGTTTTCTCTCTGTCGAATAAATACGAGGATGAATCCATAAAAGAGGCTACAAAGGTAATGAAAAATAATTTATTAAAAATAGACAGAAAATACAAATGGGAATTAAGAGGCATACTTGCAGATCACTTTTCCGCCTAATCACCAAATCTATTTAGGCATTTATCTGAACGCAGGACCAACTTGTTTAACCCGGGATGGTAGAAATCACGCCCCTCCCCATTGAGCCAGTTCTCGGCAGATGTTTTATCGTCATTGTTTCAAGAGAAACTATTTCCATATAAGTGTTTGTAACCTAGATTGGGTGCCAAATCTGGGCTGTATAGGGTGGTGGCATCAGACTTTCTTGAATGTTTGCAGTAATTCTTGAGTTTTGCTAGCATTATGGGTATTGCCATGCAGGAAGATGACGCCATCAATCAATATGTCAGGGTGTTTGCGTCGGATGGCTTCACGATGGCCCAGTGACTTTTTCTTTTTTTCCGAAATTGAAGGAACACTTATCTGGAACAAGTTTCTTTTCAGATTGCTCAATGTGGAGGAACACTTGGTTCGGAACTGGCTCAATGGGCAGGGACATGATTTCTACAAGCCAAGTTAAAAAATGGTCCTGCGTTCAGATAAATGCCTAAATAGATTTGGTGATTATGTGGAAAAGTGATCGGCAAGTATGCCTGTCAAATCCATTTTGTATTTTCGGTTTAAAGTTAATAAATATTTTTTATTACTTTCGTAACATTTGTTTTTGGACCATCCTCGTAACTATGTATTCCCAATCTCCTAAACAATTTTCAACTGGCATACACCACTAGCCAGATTTTGAACTCGAAGTCTGTTTCATTTTTTTTCGTTGATTTATTTTCGCGTTAATGCAAAGAATTAGAAAGTAAACTTTATTTTTTGGTATCTAGCATGCTTTTACTGTATATATATTTATTACATTTTAAAAATCTTTTAATATATACCTTTAAAGAAGCTTTTTAATATATTCGATCCTTCGAAACAAAGTAACAAATAAAAGCCAAAACTAAATAAATAAATAAATTTCTTCAGAATTTAATTTCACTTTGCAGTTACCTTAATCTTGATGTTTTAAACGTAATTCAGAAGAAATTTACTAAGATCTATACTTTAAATTAAGTTGGGAGTTCAAAGACAATAACTACCATGACTGCCTTATATGTTAAGGGCACGTTCATATGTAGCAAAGGAGAATATCTTCTGACAATTCATATGTAAGGCCTATATGGGAAATGTTATTTAAGAGTTAAATGAAGCAAATCAAGCGAAACATTTACTTGCTTATAGCTTAAAAAAAATCGTCCAAAAGTTTTAAGATAACTCCCATCAGTTGACGAATAAATATTTACAAGACATAGAGGTCATAAGACAAGACGTGAAGAATTCTTGATGACAGCACTCTTCGCTTGGAAAGGAACGAGGTCATAAGGCAAGGTGTGAAGAATTCTTGGTGACAGCACTCTTCGTTTGGAAAGGAGCGATGTCATAAGGCAAGATGTGAAGAATTCTTGGTGACAGCACCCTTCGCTTGGAAAGGAGCGAGGTCATAAGGCAAGATGTTAATAATTCTTGGTGACCGCACCCTTCGCTTGGAAAGGAGCGGGATGAACGAAAATACTGGAAAGTAAACCCATCAGTTTAAGGAATTTTGTAGAGCAAGGGAAATGTTGTTTAACCCGAGAGAACGCGCGCCTCCTTAGCGAACGTTAAGACGCGCTGGGATCTTACAATGACCCCAAACTGAAATTCAACCCTGCACTGTTAAAAAAATTATATTTGTAGTTTGAAACATAATGCTTTTGACTTTTAGACATTAAGGATACAGTGTTTAACACAAATCAAATCTACTCCATTATTATCCACTATTAAAGCACGGATTTCTAGAGGGTTGTTTTTCGCGCATCTCTTTCACGTGAAAAGTTTGGTGCGCATTTCTCGATAAATATATTCTTGCGCTTTACCATTAACTGTATCATGTTATCGTCGATGAATAACTCCCAACTCTTCACAGGGCTTGTCACATCTCTCTCTCTGATCCTTTTGTTTTAGGCAAGTGCGACGCAATATTATTTCAGCGAAAACGAATATTCTGCCTGAATTTTGTTTTCCTCCCCTTTACGACATCTTTTGTTTAAAAACATTCCCTGTTATTCACTTCTTTTCCATAATCGCCGTCCTCTGCTTATTCCGTATCATGTTCGATGAAACTTTCATGATCTGAAAAAGTCTCTTCTAGAACACCCTCAGATCCATTGTCTTCATTGTCAAAGTCTGAATCTTCATCAGTTTTAACTTTAGCAAAACATTTTTGTAAACACTCCTTTTCTCTTCCGTATGGAGTTGGCATTGTGAGCAGCAGGTAAATACTTCGATTCGGAAAAGACGGCAACGAGCTGACCGTATGAGCCGCGTGAAATAACTGGTCTGTGGAACAAACGGAATGACGCGCGGGGTCATTCCATAACCCCAGTAACTGATGAAACGTGTATTAGGGTGCGAAAAATTCCGGAAATATTTTCTAAATACTCAAAAGAGACAGAGGGGTGTGACTAACTCAGCTACTGATAAGAAAGGAATGAACAGGTGGTTATTTTTCTAGGAATTGGAGTTTGCCGAGGACTTGGGGTCATAAAGTGACTCCCGCGTTACTTCCCGGGTTAAAACAATTATTTCTATTCAAACTATAAATATTAAATAAGATCATCGATAGTCAATGAAACAGTCAATTGAAACAAAGGGTCAATATCGACCATGAAAGTTATACTAAGTATAAATTACACATTTCAGATATACGAAGCAATGTATGCTTTCGAAAAGGATTACTTGAAGTTCGATCGGGCCTTCTGGAGGCACAGGGATGGATCCCCGGAAAAAATCTCTTACTACGTCACCCATAATTCTGGAAGAGACACCAAGAATTCATTCGAGGTAATACACTTTCTTTTGACATTTTTCAATTTTCACATGCCATAAATTTGCTGCGAGTTATTCCTATAATTAAAGTTATTTTTGGCGTCTTTTCTTAATTTCGAATGTGTAATTTCTTTTCCAGAATTCCAATCTAGTAGTGTTTACAAATCTGGTGATTTCTGAAATGCCAAGTAAGTTTAGTATATGCTTTGTATATAACAAGTATTATAAAAAAATTTAAGTCAATTCCTACTTTAATAATTAATAGTTTAATAGTTTTCGATTTATAATGAAAAACGTACTGCTCATGCGCAAATATATGGCTAAAATATAGGGCTGCTTCGATGACCCCATGACCATCCATATACACAAGAACCAAGTCTGTAATGTTAATGGTTTTCGAGATATAATGAAAAATGTACTGCGCATGCGCAAAGATATGGCTAAAATATGGGAGTGCTTCGAGGATCCCATGGGCCATCCATATACCCAAGAACCAAGTCTGTAATGTTTATAGTTTTCGAGATATAATGAAAAACGTACTGTGCATGCGTCATGCAAAATATGAAATGACAGACAGACAGACACACAAGAAAGCGAATTAATATTGCATTGTCATCTAGTTCTGAGCTATGTTTAAATTTTCAAGTCTCCAGCTCGTCGGGAAGTTAGTTTAAAATCGATTGCAAAATTTGAACAAGATATATAAATAAAATATATATATATATATAGGGAGAGAGTGTGAACTAATAGTAGGAATTGAAGAAAGTAATTGATGCTTTATGCAAGAAGTTGATGATTTGTTTGATTCTTAATCGCTTTACATTCAGAAACGCACTAGGATTGGAGTCGATTCACGTGTCATTATGATGTCATAAGGGACGCAAATGCTCATGTCATCTAACAAGTTACTATACGTTAACTAACGCCATGTTATGACGCACCGTAACTCTTTAAAGATTCGTAATTCATTCCAAAACTACAAGGGCACAAATTCGCACAAATTAGGTTTAGTTTAGTTGCATTGTCCCATTTTCAAACTACACAAGAGCTGTTTTTGGGGTAATCATCATTTTAAACGAACGTGATGAAATGACGACGATGACATCCTGCCTCCAAATTTACAAGCCATGCTAGCATTAAACAGACCATTCATGACACGTAGAAGGCGTATTTGTACACTCTTCTACTCAGAAGCTTCCCTACCATAACTTATATCACTTGCAAGTCCAACACAATAGTTGGAACAGAGCCGGAAGACCTTTAAAGCAGGCCATCCATATCTTTTCCAAAACGGAAATTTTGGAATATGGGAAGGAAAAAGCAATCGTCAAGGTCGAAAACCTATGAAATTTAGAACAAATTATTCGAACCGATGGAATTCTAAACAAACCACAAATTCCAGCCCTTCTTGCGCCGATTCTTTAGGTGGGACCCTTAGCGAGGGTAGTCAGCACATCAAACGATTTGACTAGATTGGGATCACGCGACGAGGCTACCTTAAATCCGCTGAGTGGGGGAAATAGGGTGATCAAAGAGCAGCTGTAGAGGGGAGAGAAGATCGTTCTCCCCTACTGCCGGCGCGCTTTGGGGCTTCAGATGAATGACGTGCCTGATTTTTCGACATGAATGGGTGGAAAAAATCAGTGTTGTACAGATGAATTGCCGGCTTCAGGACGTTTGATTCTTGGCGGCTGATTTAACGTTCACCAGGCGCACACATATGTAGAATCAAGGCTAGAGCCTGCGGTTCCGGTATCTCGAACCAAGACCATTCCATTAGACCACCGTGGCTTCTTATAAATTAGCAAATGTAACAATTATTTTTAAACTGCTTTTAAAACAAAATACCAATAACCTTCAAATTACAAAATGGCAGCAAGATATTCTCTTAAAACACGAATTTTGGCAAAGAAAAAGCAATAGTAATATATAATTGGAAAATAAAATCTCTGATATATTTCACCTTCCCATAATTTACTACATCATTAATAGCTGTAGAGTTTTATGGCGTAACATGGGATGTTACTATAGTACACGGAAGTAAAGCTATCTACTAGATGAATAGATGACAAACAGAGATAAATGAAATTATAATTGTTCCGCGGTACAGCATCTGCCCAGCCCGTTCCCAGAAAGAAAATATCTACCGGTTGTAACATCTTGCAACTAAGATTTAGTAGACATCCCCAGCTAAGTTAAATAACTAATTAAGATTTATTCAGATATATATACATCTCGGATAACATGAATAAAATGAAAATACAACTTATCTTGATTATATGATCAAATATTAAAGCACACACAAGGCGGACCGTCACATTCACTGACACAGCGAGTTTAGCTAAAAATGACCGGTTCGGACCTCGGAGTCGATCAGCCAGCACCGTCTGGCTCTCAGAGTCGATCTCTCAGCATTCAATTCTCACCTTCCAGTTCCGAAATATATATCGCAGAAAAGTCTCAGTCCGTCGTATTCCCATGAGAAATCACACTTGTCTTGACAAAAGACATCTGGTCATCTGCAGGTGAAGAATGCTAAGAATTTTGTTCAGTATTGCAACATTCCATGCAATAGGCAGCCAGAAACGTAACACCGTGCAAAATAAGTTCTGTAATGAAAGACAGTAGCCTGTCAATAGATGGGTGAGGCTGGATCGGCTGCAGGTGTCTGAAAATGACCGTTGCGCCAGGGAATGAAATTACAAACTCAGTGGTTGGAGGAGGGGGTCATACGTCACACGGTACAGTCTCTGCACCACCAGTAAGAAAAATTTTAGTAATTAAAAATATATCTCGACTGTTGGCTTGCTAGTTACACTCATAATTTTTTTATATTTTATTTTTTTCATGGAAGGAATCTAATTTTCCTGGCCAGCAATAAATCTCACTATAAAACAGGTAGCGGCATGAAAACACAAAATATATAGATTTTAAACTAGATATGGTCTGATTAGAAGACAGATTCATTCCGTGGGGGAAGCGAATCCTTATTCTTGCGTGGTGCAGAAACGGAACCAGTCCACAAGTAGAGGAAAATGTATTATTCCTAGAGCATCTGAACCTCTCATAAGGAAAAGGTTAATGGAGCAGTCAAATGCAAGGAAAAAATTGTAGCGCTGTTTCAGGTCGCAAAGGTGATTGATTGTATATGAATAGTATTAACTATAACAGAAGCAATCTTTATATCGCATAAGTGAATATAAAGATGTTTATAAGTATCAGACACATTTAATCAGTAATATACCCAAATCGCATGCACATTTGCAGCAAGTGTCATTTTTTCTGGATATTATCTTGTCATGACAAACTTGACGCGACAAATTTGCAGCGAAACTCCTGAAAAGTAACATAGCATAATCGATCACCCCCTTGCATCCAAGTTTGCTGTGAAGTTGATACTGCACTCTTATACACCACGACCTGGTTTACAGTTGTATATATCTGTTTTTGATTCTTTGTCTCTGTTTTTAAAAAATATCCGGTTTTTAATAACATCTCCTAGACCGTCCTTCTTTTTATTAATTCAATAAATCAATGACAATTTGAAACAAAACTAACTGGGTCTTCTTATAAAAAATATTACTTTTGAAAAATTCTCCCCCCGAACTTTTACTAAATATAGAACTTGCATTTTAAAGAAAACTATTTATCGCCTTTTTTCTTAATGTTGAAAATTAACCTTCATAGACAAAATTTAAATTAAACCCCCAAAACAATCAATGTTTGTTCAAAAATAATAACTTACTTTGTGTCCTATATTTTTAAAAGTATTTAATTTTGAACCCTAATTTCATAATTTATTCCACTAACAAAATGTAGTTTTTAGAAAAATTTGCTTTCACTTTGACTGACTTCAAATCATATTCTCAACTTAAAATTATAAAAAAATTAATCAATAAGACAATTAAAATTACCCGTAGCGCAATCTATCATCTGGTGTAGTATTTAAGGTGACAGGTTAGGTAAGCAAGTTATCTGGGGTTAAAATCCAAGGTTCGTAAGCGTACTCTCTGTTTGCTACTGGTTTGAAATGAACTTGTCACGACAGGTTCACTGCAAGTTTGTCGCATGGTGACTTCGAAGTTTGCGTTAACTTTCTGCAGTCTTGTTATGAACTTGCTGGAAGTTTGCAGACTTGCATAGCAAGAGTGCTGCAACTTCGTTGCAAACCAAAATTGATATATGGGTAATAGCAGATGTTTGTAAATATTTACATATGCTAAAAAATTTCATAACTGTGAATATATTTATTTCTTTTTTCTTCTCCTCAGACTTCTGCAATGCGTCGTACGACCTGAGCAGCTGTTTGTCTGGGCAGTGCTACCCCACGCACAAGAGATGCGACGGCATCAGGGATTGTGACGACGGAACAGACGAAGGAAGCTGTGAGTCCCCAACTTGTTGCTGATTAAGTGCAAAACGGAATACAATTTAGATACACTTTCAAATAACATATATATTTTCAAATCTCTATTAATTATAAAGGAAAATGTGAGTATGTATGTTGGCAAACTACAGGGCCAACCTACAACCTACTTGGCAGACCGCTGGACTTAGAGCTACGAAATTTGGCACAAACATACTTTGGAGGATGGAAATGTGCACGTTGGAGAACTTTTTTGAAATTTTAATTCTAATTTTAATTAATTAAAAATTAAGCGAAAGTTTGGCGCCTTTCCTTAATAACTTCCTAAAATTTTACAGTACAAAAATCATTTTTTACACCATCTGAAAGTGCAAAAAATTACCATTCCAATGGCATCAATTAAGTTGCCGTACAATGTTTTCTTGATTTTTAGTAATTTTTAAAAAATACTTTTTTCATTATTTACAATAATACTTTTTATTGTTGCATCGCAACTTAATCGTTTTCATTATTTAAACTAATATTTAATTGTATATCTTTCTTCCATTGTTGTAATGTTTGATAATATCCTAAAACATTTTGCTTTCATATTTAATTTAGTCAAAAGTTTTGTGAAATCTGTAAATCAAGCTCTCCGAGATATTGCTTTGCTTACATTAAGAAATATATGCAGTAAGCTGAATGGTTATGGTTGCTATGCTTTCATTATTTTCTCAGCAAGTTTTAATCCAGTTAACATACCGCTGGCCATAAAATGTACTGCGTCATTTTAATGTTGAAATCAAATGCATATTTTATAAGACGAATAAGAAGAGATGATAGTGCCGACAATATGCAATTATAGGTTACACGACATGGTTAGTTATTTGACTCCATTAGGAACATTTATGTAGACAATGAACAAAAGAGGCACAAGGTCACTAATAAAACATGGGTTAAATATCTACCACAATCTGAAGTTTAAAATCACGTTGTGAAGAGTACGATGAATATAAAATGATACAAGATTCAATTGAAACCATATTCCCGGCGAACAAGCTGGTCGCCGAAGGCGGCTAATGATATAATATACTTTTCATAAATTTTGTTGATTCGCTCAGCATGGCCCGCCTGGGCCCTTGTGCCATAAAACAATAACTCACTAGCTCACTATAAATTATGTATCTTCATAGATACTCATTGTTACTCAAATAATCTGTCAACAATCTCTCTATTAAAAATGGATATGTTCATAATAAAACAAGAAAAGAATATTCCACCTATTCAGTTCATTAACTCTCTGATTCCTAAGACCATTGGAATACAGGAACCTCAAAATACGGAAACGTCCGAGTTCCTCTTCCAAAGATGAGAGAAACTCACTTCCCTCCTCAAGAACCTCAATGTCCCATCTGGGCGAGCTCTCTAGCGATGAAAGCACTCGCCGCGTGTGTGAAATAAATCACACTTAACAAAAGGGGATGGAAATTTCAGAATGATTATCGGAAGTTTCGGACGGCCGCCGTTTTTGCTTGAAAGGACGTTCCGGATCTTCCCGTATCGAAAGAGTTAATAGATAAGGTATGTTGCTCTTTAAGACGATATGTGGTACTTTTCAACAATAAACATAAATGTCAAACATTAAAAACTTAAAGCCATATCACACGAGCAAAAATTTGCCAACCCAACCCTCAACTCAACCGTACGTTGAACTCAAAACTGGAGAATTGGGTAAAATCTGCCGTCTGATATGGAAGTTGGGGTTGAGGAAAATACACTTAACACTGTCGATTTCCCGCGACACAGTTGACCCAACCTTATATCTGAACCAATCAGATGAATAGTTGACTGCTTTCGTCATAACACACAACGCCATACTCAAAGATGGCGGCTCCCATGAGTGATCGTTTCCCAGCTGATATGCACTGCCTCATATTTGTGTCCATCCTCTTTACTGATGGTTGAGTCTATTCTAATAATAATTCAAAACTGTCCACATCCGTCCTTAGCCATCTTCTGTAGCTTTCTGAACCATGTTGTAAAAATTACAGCAAAAATTATACTACTTACTACCGATTTTTTTTAAAAAAAATATCAGAATCTTAAACAAAGATGCTTTAAAAAACTTACTTCTAAAGCTTGCTCTCGCATTAGATATTCATAACATCCAAGTGCTTTCCTTCCCAATAACAATTTCCTAGTCCAAACCTTCTTTTCTTCTTTTCCCTTTTTTGAATAGCGTACATAATAACAGTGGCTAAAGCACCACATGCTTTTTTCTTTTCAAGAGCACTAATGATAGTCATCCTTTAATAACGTGTATAGAATCAAAATAAGCGACAACAACAAACAACCACGAATAAGATTTTCGCCAAATATGAGGATAGAGTTATATTTCTGACGGTCGGAAAATAAAAACTGTTACCATCTCCTTACCCAACGCTGGAAAGCCTAGTTCTGTCGAAATTGGGATCAGAGTTAGAGATACAGTTGAGTTGGTTGTTGCGTTGACTGTATATTTGTCCGTATTATAAGCGCTTTAGGGAGAAAATCTAACTTCTAGGAGATTAGAGGAAAGAAAGGATAACTGGAAACTGGAAGAGAAATTTTAATCGCTTAAAAGTGTAATATATGTTCCAAATCGCACGGAAAGAAAACATGTTCTATTGGCCTCATATTTGTACCAGTGGGTCATGAATGGGTTATTTACTTACACAATAAATCGCAAGTAAATCGACATTCCACTTAATTTTTATGCATTGCCTGTTAATGTAAAAATTTTCTTTTCTATTTTTTATTTATTTATTTTAACGTAGGACTACGTTCCACCATTGTGGTGCCAAAACGCCACAAAAAACGTTGTATGGGAGATCCTCTATATCTCGGTAACTACACAGGCTAAAAACCTAACTAATGTCTTATTTTAGAGATAAAGGGTAACAACAGAAGTTACAAAAAAATTAAAAATCAGAATTGTAGTTCAGCGACTACTGAACTGTATATATAAACAAGAGAGTCACGCGAATAAAGTAGTCCTACGCCTTTAACATAAGTAGCTGTTTGAAAAAGACAGTCTTCCGTCATTTTTTTTTTTGCTAATTTAATATAAATGTTGTTTTGTATCATTGCAAATTGTTTAACATCATTGTAAATCATTAAATCTTTACTTTTTCCAAACATCCAATGTATCATTCATTATAATAGGTCATCTTCATTCGGTATTAATTTTTAGCTTCAATGCTAAATG
>BGPR01046381.1:0-12053 GCA_013235015.1 Araneus ventricosus
AAAATGAATTGAATTTAATAATGGATATCAGAAAGAAAAATCTGTAAATATATTTTTGGAAAATTTTAATTTTGAACCCAGATAGCAATTTTAGTTTACAGCAATCTTGTTCTGCAAGTTTGCAGCAGGTTTGACACGGCAAGAGTGCAAGCATGAAAAAAGTTAATGCAAATGAATTAGTCACCACGAGTCAAACGTGTCGCAAATTTGTGGCGTCAAACTCATTGCAAACTATAGCAAAAACAGAGAATGCAGATAAACCTCGGATTCGAACCCACGACAACCCACTTCAGTCGCTTTAGCCACTGAGAGAGGGGGACTCTGATAGGAAAGATAGATTGCGCTAATAGATCGTGCAGCTACACCTTTAATTTTAAACTGTTTTCTTGATTTCATTAATTTTTTAAATTTTGAGTTGAGAATATGATTTGAAGTCAAAGAGAGAGCGATTTTGGCTAATAACTACGTTTTACTAATAGAATAAATTATGAAATTAGGGTTAAAAGTAATTACTTTTAAAAATATGGGACAAAATGTGAGTTATTAATTTTCAACACACATTGACTGTTTTCAGGTTTAATTTTGTTTATGAACGTTAAAATTTCAACATTAAGAAAAAGGCGATATATAGTTTTCTTTAAAGTGCGAGTTCTATATTTAGCAAAAAGATTAGAGCATTTTTCAATTTTTTTATATAAAAAAAGACCTAGTTAGTTTTTTTTTCAAATTATAATTGATTTATTTAATTAATAAAAAGAAGAACGGTCTTGGAGACGCTATTAAAAATCGGATGATTTTTAAAACAGAGACAAATATAAAAACCAGATATTTACAACTATATCCAGGTCGTGGTGTGTAAGTGTGATGAATCATCTTTGCAGCAAACTTGTTTTGCAATTGTGGTGTGAAATTTGTCATAACTTCATAGTAAACTTGTTTTGCAAGTGGGTTGATCGATTATGCTTTGTTACTTTGCAGGAAGTTTGCATGTTATCTGGGAAGGATTAAAACTAAATCGATTAAGTTATTTAAGTGATACTAAATTGATGAGATAATTATGGGAGGCAAAAGACAGTGATGATACGAGCGAAGACACTTTTAGGAAAATTGTGCCATTCAAGGATCGAAATCGGAATATTGGGTTAGAAGTGCGATGCCTTGTCAACTATGCTATCGGAAAGCGCAGACTGAATGTGAAACAGGGATTTTTGTGATTTCGACTGTCATCGATATCGTAGCTTAGATTTTGGAGATTGCTGAATTTTAGATGGAGGGGAGGGTTTGATTAAATTTATTTGCAAGTTTTTGAATGAATTTTATTTTTTTAGAAAAGCCCAAGTCGCTGACTGAAACTATTTTGGCGTTGACCTGAACGTTCTGTGGCTCGCGTAAGCCCATCTGTTTCATTTCTAACTGATCCCATTTGAATGATTTCATCCAAAATTTCATTATATTGTAAGAAATATTGTGAACTCTAAGTCTTAAACTCATTTTTCAAGATTAAAATTTTTTTACAGAAAAACGAATATATTAGCAAGATATTCTTATGAAGTTATGCCTAACATGGCGGAGGCTACCGTTTTCATTTTGTAAACAAACCGAACGTTGCCATCAGAATAAAGAAATTAACCCCTTTTTGCGCAACGTTCCTTTAGCGTTATACATATATAGATGTCCGAAGACGAAAGAAATCTTGAGCTGATTTTGACATTTCCTTACAAGTTTCTCGTGGCGAATCAATGCCTAACGATGTTGATGAGGATGACATGCATAAAGAATTAATGGTGTATGAAAACCTGAATGATGATACTACTGATCCTTTAATAGTAAGGAATTTACTGAAGATTTCATTTCATCTTTTCTAACTTAGTCTTAAGAATGCTCTTAACTCTGTCACTCACAGTGTGACAGGCGAAAGAAGTTTCTCTTAATTAAAAATCGTCGAGGTGGCAAGAGAGATTGAGTAATTGAAGCTAAATTGTAATAGAGAAATACTTGTCCAAAGAGAAATTAACTTAGATGGAATTATTGACGATTGGAAGAAGAGTGAAATTTTAATTTATTAAATTGCTTGCTGAAATAATTATAACTGATGTTATTTAATACTAAATGCTTACTTTTTAAATTGTTTTATTTCATATTCATATTCTGTTTTCCTATCAACATCTTTCAAAGGTGTGAGGTGAAGAAATCGATTTTTGCTAAATTTTGTATTTTCGAGAATATAAGGCAACGTCTTTTTCAAAAAAAGTTATTAGCCCATAAGCAGCACACCCTTTATATTTGGAATTTAACTGATGATTTAATTAAATTTGCCGCCAATTTCTTTAAATGCTTAAGTAGTCAAGTTTTCTTCTACCTACGAAGAAATGTTCTCTTTTTTTTAACATTAATTTTTAATTTTAAATCCATATTGGTTTAGAAAACGAGTGAAGGAATTACAGGGCGAAAGCGGCTTCTATTCTAGAACTCGGCCAGTATTCATTAGCTCCCAAAAGCTTGCGTTTTGATACCAATGCCATTAAGATGTGGCGCCATCTCTTAGAAACTGGAAGCAACGATATGTTTCTATTTCCCTTTTAATAAATTTTATTCAGATAATACCTTCAAAGGTCCCTAAGTAGGCTATGTAAGCAATCGGTAAACCATCCTATATATTGATAGCTTCTTCATCACTGTGGATCTTGTATTCGTTTTGAAAAAGACATGTTGTCAAACGAAATAATAATTTATAGAATTGGTGTAACAATAGTCTCATATTATCCAATGGGACATTTTTAACAAAACGATTCGACTGGAGAAAAAATATTTCTATAAAAATATAAGATATTTCATTTCATCTTTTCTACCTTAGTCTTAAGAATGCTCTTAAGCCTTCCACTCGCAGTGTGACAGGAGAAAGAAGTCTCTCTAAATTACAAAATAGTTAAATTTTATTTCAGATCCTCGAGGTGGCAAGAGAGATTGGGCAATTAAAACTTAATTGTAATAGAGAAATACTTCTCGAAAGAAATTATCTTAGGTGTCATTATTGACGGAAAAAACAAGGAGAGCGCAATTTTAATTTATTAAATTAATTGCTTAGTTTAATAATTAACATACATATAATTTAATAATAAATACTTTTTTTTCAAATTGTTTTATTATATATTCATATTGTGATTTCGCTATAAAAATCTTTCACAGGTTTGAAGTGAAGAAATTAATTTTTACTAAGTTTTAGATTTACGTGAATATAGTGTGACGTCTTTTTCGAGAATATTACGTCTTTAATCGACATACGCTTTATATTAGGAATTTAACTGATGAACCAATTAAATTTGCGGACAATTTTTTAAATGCTTTAGTTAAATACTTAATTTTCTCTTTTTTTTATTTTAAGGAAACTGCAGAATGTTTTTTATGTATATACAGTAGTTTAGAAAACGAGTGAAAATATTGTAAGGTGAGGAGGCAGATGAAACAAAATTGCGCAATAGAAGCTATGATTAAAGAAACGAGCCTGTTTCAATTGGCGTTCGAAAGCTTGCATTTTCACTCTAATGGTTTTAACATGTGGCGTCATCTCTTAGAAATTTGAAGAAACAAATTGTTTAATTTTTCTTTTAAGTTAAATTTTTTACAAATAATACGTTCTAATGCTCACTAACGCTAACTAAGTAAGCTTTGTCAGTAATCGGTAGACCATCTTATATACTGATAGCCTGGTCAATACTGTAGAGCTCGTATTGACTTGAATTAGATGGTTCGTTGAGTACTAGCGCCAATTCTCAGTGTGAGCTTCTTCAATTAAACATAAAAGAGAGAGAATTAGTACATTGCAGAGTGCGATTTAGATATTGTCTTTAACAGTGCCTGCTAAAGGGGGAGTTAATTTGGTAAATATTATTGGATCCGGTCAAATATGAATTGAAGGTAAACGCAGGATGCATAATCAACGACAGTTTCGATAAAAAAATTAGTTTTTCTGTCTCAAGTATCAGTTCTAAATAAGTGTAATTTCAATCACACTTTGAATTTTCATAGTCTTATTAAGTGAAAGGATGAATAATCCACAGTTATTTAATACCAAATATTTTTGCTATTTTTGATTTCAAATATGTAACTGTGTTCACATATCCCTAAGTTTTTATTACCATTTTTTTAAATTATACAGACTATAAAATATATTCTAAGAAATATAAATACTAAATCATATAATCCCAATAAATTAAAATACTAAATATACACTAAGAGCATATGCAGAATTAGTGCATGTACATTGAGTTTGTTATATTCAAAAAATATTGAAAAAAGACAAACCAGAAATATGAGTTTTCAACAATTAAATTGGTTACACAGCTTTGGATGTGCTAATAGCCGGTTAAATCTATTTTGTTGTACAAACTATCCCAGTTACCATTGTTGAAAAAACAGAAAAAGTAACCAACCCTAAAACTGAAAAATGTTAGAAGAAGGAATCATACTTAACGCTAAATCAATGCGTATATCTAAAATAAAGCAAAATATATTGCACATTAATTATTGCACTAAAATTAATTGATTCATTATTCTATAAAAATTCTTAATCATTTTAAACTAAGAACTACAAAATCAAAGTGTATCAATTATCATTTGCTTTTAACAAAAATTCGCAACAAACCAAATCTAGGCGCCAGATGCAAACAAGCTAATTTCGAATTAAATAACAAATAATTTTAAATTTCAAAATTAGTCTGATACTGATACCTGAATTAAAAATTCTAATACATATATACAGAGAGAGAGAGAGAGTATAAATCACACACACACATAAAATAAAAGAGTATAAAACGTGAAATGAAAAACGCAATAAAAGCACAATAACATGTCTTCAGGGACTGAAGTTATTGTGAATTGTTAAATATAAAAAGTTAGACATTTTCTTGCAATCAGTTACGCCGTAAGGCCTAAAACACTGATTTTCATCCCTAATGTCAAACCAAAAACAGATATAGGAGTTTTGAATAATTAAAATAAAAGAACGATGTGATATAACACTAGAGAAAAGTAAGAATAAATACGTTACGTACCAGAAGGGACGAATGTTGACGTGGCGCTTAACTTTGGCTGTTGCCATTGAAGTGTAGTATGTTTGGAACGATGAAGATTAAATGGAACAGCGATAACGATAGAAAGCGCAGAGAAATAGTGGAAGAAATCAGTAAAATATGAAAAACCAGTGAAAAATGTCTAAAAGCATTTTTCTTTCTCTTTTCTCGCACTTTTATCTTCACTCGGATATACAGTAGAGTCTCCCTACAACGAAATCTCCCTACAGCGAATTTCTTCCTATAACGAAATTTTTAATCAGAATGTTAAATAACATTTAAAATATTCTCCATATAACGGAGTGGTTGTCTCCCTATAACGAATTTTTTGAGACCTTTATCTTTTCGATGTTTGTCATTTTTGAAGAAAGTTGCTAATTTCTGTTCAAACAAATCGCTCACACGTGCCTGTTTCTGGAACCACTCGCATTGTTCGTTCCAGCGATAACACATAACAATAGAATGCTATGTGAAGGGTAATGCAGTTGTGGGGACCTGGGGTTTCTACAGAGGGAGCAACATTTCTACGGGTCAAGATTCCAAGAATCGGGGTGGAGTGGGGGTGGAAACAGCAAATGGATGTGGCAATACGCATTTTATGTTTATCCGTACTAGTACATATTATTCTCGAAATTGGTGAATTGTCTTCTCTTTTGAGCATTTTATTTATACAATAAAAATTAGTATAATTTTAACAAGTTTATAATAAATATTACTTCATTTTTAATTGAAAGCCATAATTAAATATTTTTGAACTTATCGCACATACTAAAAGGTTTGTAACATTTACTTAAATAACTGCAAAAATCTCTAATCTCCGTATAATGAAATTTTCTCTATAGCGAATTTTTCAACTGGAACCAAGCGATTTTGTTATAGGGAGATTCCACTGTACTTTCAATTCGTTTTTCATATCTTTTCGACACCAACTTTGTTTCGAGTTGTTGGTTTCGGGGTTGGGTTTAATATATTTTGTTTCTAATGGACTTGGACTTTTATTTTATTTCATTTTTTTCAATAGGACTTGGGCTTTTTGCTTTGTTTCAAACTTTGTTTTTTGTTCGGTGTTCCGGGGAAACAAACTCTTTTTCGCTTTATTGCTAGAGTTTTGTATTCAGAAAGCACCGAATTTTATGTTTACGCTCGTTCGGGATTTCCCTTGCCGATGACGCGTCCGGACGTTGGCGTTTTGTTCCATTTTTTGTTTTGATTTTTCTTTTATAACGTGATTTTAATGTTTTCTTCTATTAATATATATATATATATATATATATATATATATATATATATAAAGAGCTATTTTTCATTTATTATTCAACATATGATGAGAGTGGCGGAATATACGTACATCTCGTTTGAAAGTTTCAATCGAAAAAGAGAACAGAAAATCCCTGCGTTCTCTCAGATAGGGGATTAACATATACACACGTGATCAAAGTGAAGGGAATATTAGCTATTTTTATTAAAATACGTAAGTGTTTTAGGGGAAAATATGTCATCAACAAGCCGCTGATTTCGCGACTGGAAGCGATTAAAATATTCTTTTAGTAATAAATTTTTAGGGAAGCCAAAACGCGATATTTAATATACCTCCAGCGCTGGAAATAAACGAAACTGGAGTTTAAGAAAATTTATTTTGGAATACATTAATATTGTTCTAAGATTTTAAAATATATAATATTAAAATTTAAAGTAAAATCAAGTGAGATTATTATATATATATACATTATAATTACTTAGACTAGAATTTGGTAAGCATCTAGTTATATTTTCTAGTTCTTTTCTTGAAATATTTTGGAGATACTCCAATACTTTTTGCTTTTTACAACAATTGGCTTTCACAGAAGGTTGGCGCCTATAAAATTTGAATTTAATGTGACATAATCGATTCCTAAGAATTGCATTTGATTGTTGGAATTCCAAATTCTGGGTTGACATTTTCATAGTAATAGTTTATAATATAATTATCTTTCTGCATTTCATAGTATGATTATTAATAGGGTAACATTGTTTTATATTTGATTTTAATTATTGGTTTAATAGGTGTATATATCGAAAATGTTATTTGAGTTTTAATTGTTTTATAATATATATATATATATATATATATATATATATATATATATATATATATATATCTGCTCTTAGTATTTATTTAGTATTTTAATTTTTGGTATTATATGGTGTTAAGTAATTTTATTTTTGGAATATATTTTATATTTAGTAAAATTAAAAATTTTTAAACTTTTGCATTGCTTTATAGATATATCTTTTATATTCATCTTGAATATTAAGATATGTCTTTTTTTATATATGTTTTATATTAAATCATATATATGCGAAGGTATTTAATTTTTAAATTTACATAACTAATTATAATTAAAAAGTAAAATAAATAACCAAATCAGTAATTATTGCAGAATTAAATAGAATCCAAAAGAAATATAGCTAACCCTATTTATGAACTAATATTCACATTTATAAACAACAGTTATATATAAAATATTGCACTTAAAAATGTAACAGTTCTAAAACAGACGAAAAAGTAAAACCAGAATTTAGACTCAAAATTTTTAAAAATTAGCAGAATTGAGGACCTTCATATAGTATTAGACGCTGTGTAGGTATCTAATTCTTCACTGAGTCAATTTTTGTATGAAAAAAAAACCGGCAGTGACTTCTGAATTCCATCAAAGGAAAAAATGAAATAATATATAGAAAAATTTCTGATCTAAATAATATTTAGGATAGAACCAGAAAAAAAAACAATGCTATAAAAATTACGAATCTAATTATTATTAAAAAACTTTTTGCAAATCTAAAAATGTGTAAACAATCAGAAATTCCAGACATTCTTCACAAAATATTCTGGAAATATTATTGTACTATTTTTAAAATTACTTCAAATTGACGAAATAATAATAAAATGCAAAATCTGAAAATTATTTTATCAACGAACCCATTACAAACTTTCAGAACTTTTACAAAATATCTGTATGTAAACACATTATATAAAGTATTAAATTAAAAAATGTTAATTTAAGTATATAAAATGCAACATTAGCTTATTATTAGTAGAATAGATTTCTCTCACCTTTCACAGCGCACGGAAACGTAGTAATCAGTAGCCAATCATTATAATTTAGTCACAATAATGGGATATACGCCTGTCCTTAAGGTGGGTTTACACGTCAACGGTAAGAAACCGACAGTAGGTTGACGCATGCGCAGAATCATAAAAGTTTTAACCGGGCCATGGCAAGTCTCTGTCCGAACTTGACAGCGACATTTCATTTTTCGGTCTTTTTCTCATTCTGCGCATGCGTTTGGCGTTAGTACTAAATTTGCCCTCCCCCTAAAACTCCATTAGTTGGTGAATGAAGTAACTATTACTTAGTAACATTAGAATCAAAATCTATTACAATTTAAATTATATATGTCTTAATTGAGACCACTACGTGTCGAATTTTCCCAATCCTTTTTGCTTTCGAAACAAATTTTTCACCACTTTTAAAAAACTATCTTTCTTTGTATCTATATATGTTTAGTTAACAATCCGCTGAGTAATGTTTTCGGAATTCTCTTTCAGGAAACGATTCGATCATTGCTTCGAGTCGTTTAGTACAAGAAATGTCATATCCGTTGCTGAAAGCATTATGTGAGTCTGCTTATAGGGATCACAACGCCACTAGGCGAAAGGTAAGAATAAAAAATACGATGCCGAATTCAGCTTCCGTTCCGCAAATGTAGCGGGTGCCATACATAGAAGATTTATAAACGGTATTTTATTCGTTTAAACAAATGAAAAATTTTTAAAAAGCCACTTTATGATTTTTTTTTCTTATTGTTGATTATTATATATTTTTGATATTTTAAAACTATTATCAAATAGTAAGACTGTCCGAAACGTTTGAACTTGAAATATGTTGAGCAAAGAGTCGATTGCACTATGTATCTCCTGAATTGCCGGCGCGTTTCAGCTGAGTGAGAATAATGTGACGATGGTGAGGTTCACCTTCGTGACTTTATAGTTTAGCATTATTAAAGAGAATAAACTGTGTGAGGGAGCTGCGCATCCATAGTGACAAAATTTCCATGATGTTTTCATTTTATTTTAAAATTAGATTTTAAAGAATGTCGAAGTCAGACACTGGTTCCTAATTCATCGCTGTAGGCTTTGGTGTAGAAAGAAGCAGTTGCAGCTGAGAAAATAGGGTATATTTATTCAGGTGCATGCACGATGGCGACAGAAATAGAGGGCGCTCGCGCACAACAAAGCACAGTCTTGGCCCTGACAAAAATGTACAGCTTGAAGAAGGGACACTTCCATAGACGTTATGTTAACCAACGACCGCAGCGCAACCTTGTGCCTGGCGAGGAATATGCTCAGCAGGAAAAGCAACTTCCAGATGTCGCGCTCATGGCCATTCCATTCAGGCTTCTAGATCGTTTTCCTAGCGCTTTTTACTTTCTCGTATACGAAGTATACAAAGCGAAAGTATTGTAATAGTCAAAAAAATTCGAACTCGAGATTTTAAATCTCCACGTTTTAGACCTCCCCGAGTCCGAAAAACACAATTTTGGAATTATGTCTGTCTGTGAACACGATAACTCGAAAACTATTAGAGCTACGGGGATGAAATTTGGTATGTTGTCTTTAAACATAACTTGTAGGTTTCTTTCAAATTTTGGACAAATTCCGTCAACGGGAAGTCTGTCTGTCTGTATGTCCGCGGTCATGTGAACACTATAACTCAAAAACTTGAATAGATAGATGGATAAAATTTGGTACACAGTTTTATCGTCATGAATGTAGGTCCGTATCAATGTTTGGGCCAAATCCGTCAAAGGGTTGACTGTCTGTCGATCTGTATAATCGCATACTTGCATCACATAAGCCCTTTGGCTTAGATAAATAAAACTTTGTATCACGGATGCTAACATTAATTATACATCTGTGCTCAATTTTTATCTCAATCGGTTAAAAAACAGGTGTTCAATTTGCATATTTAGTTCAAAATGCACATTACGACTGTGTGTTGGCGAGCGTTTCGCTTATTTTACTCAAGTGAGTATGGTTGGCGTTTGACCATGGCGGTCTACAGTGACTCAAAAAAGTATTGGGGCACAAGAAACGTCCAAGCGTTCATTTCGTAACTTTCTACTATTACATAAAAACAAAAGATAATTTTAATAGTTTTTGTATCTAAACACTCTGAGAAATCTATTACAACCATTACAATTAAATACAACTAATATAGAAATGAGCTATTTGAAATGGTTCAAGTTGAAATTAAGGTCAAAAAATTATTGGGGCATTCTGGAAAACCAGCTCGATAAGAAGCCAATTCTGGCAGAATGTCTGATACAACCGTAAATAAAATTGCAAACCTAGAAAACACTAGTTAGGAAGCAAGAGGCAGGAGCTACTACGTTAGTCCATCATTTGCATGGTAGCATGGGTCGAAAAAAATCAGAGATATCCATTGACATCAGAAAACTTACCATTTGTCATTGGAAACGTGGCAGCTCTGAGAGAAAAATTGGTGAAATTGTAAATGTAAGTAAATCTACTGTACATAATATAATCTCGAAATACAAGAAGACAAAATCAGTTAAAAACATACCAAGAACAGGTCGCCCAAGGCGTTTCACTGAGCGTGAAGAAATGTGGATTCTTAGAAAAAATACTTGCAATCCTAAAACCAGTGCTGTCAAATTAACTTTAAAAGCTCAACAAAGGTTTAGCAAGTCTGCTAATTCAGAAACGGTCCATAATATCTTGAGAAAATACAATTTTGATGGCCGAGTAGCTAGAAGAAAACCATTCCTCAATAAAGCATATCGAAGAGCTCGTTTAAAATTTGCTAAATCCTATATTAAAAAGCTTCCGAAGTTTTGGAATTCAGTTTTATTTGTAGATGAAAGTAAATACAATGTTTTTGGAAGCGATAGGAAGCAAATGGTATGTCGAAAACCCAATAGTGAACTGGAAATGAAGAATCTGACTCCTTCTGTAAAACATGGTGGTGGTAGCCAGATGGTCTGGGGCTGTATGAGTGCTGTAGGTGTTGGGAATTTACATTTTATTGATGGAATGGTGGACAATATATGTATTTAGATATTTTAAAACAAAATTTGAAACAGAGTGTTAAAAAAATGGACATATTGCCACATTACAAACTCTATCATGATAATGGCACAATGCTCATATCTGCAGACTCTGGGCTTTATATAACTGTTCCCCAAGTAATTAGAACTCCTGCACAGAGTCCAGATTTCAATCCCATTGAGAATATTTGGGACCATTTGAATAACAGAATTCGTAAATTTAAAATTTCCAGCAAAAATCAACTTAGAGAAAAACTCGTATCTGAATGGGATAAAATAGAATGAAATATTTGTGCAAATCTTGTGAAATCCATGCCTAAACGACTGAATGAAGTCATAAAATGTAAAGGAGGACCAACGCATTATTGAGAAATAATGTTTGAGTGATGTAGAACAATTTTGTTTGCGTGGCCCAAAACTTCTTTGAACATTAATTTCAGTTATACAACAAGAAATGTTCATTCCAGTATTACTGTAACAATATTATAAATTAATTTTCGTGTTTTTGGATTTTATTTAGTTTACAGATATGAAATGTACAAAAAGCATTTGGTTGAAATAAAAAAAATGAATTATTCTTTCACAAAATGTTTGATAGCGTATTGTGCCCCAATATTTTTTGAGTCACTGTACGAAGGAAATTGTAACAAGCCGCAAACACGCGCTTCTGAAATTATGGCAATCTGAATCGAAACTTCGTTCTGACATTCTCCAGCCGGAAGGTATGGTGAAATCTTGCGTGATATCTGTAATAAGATTTCGTACTCAAAAACGTTAAATAAAGTTGTGATACCTCAGCTCGCGTAAAAATTTACAACATACGAAATTTTTTTTGCAAAATATTAAGTTTGGGGAAATTTATGTTTCATTGTA
>BGPR01046382.1:0-12053 GCA_013235015.1 Araneus ventricosus
AAGTTAAGTTGTTAATTTAATTTAAATGTTGTGAGACAACACAACATATCCATTCTGCTCGGTAAAAAAAAATTAGAATAAGATTTTTTTATATATATATATATAAGGCACATGTAAAGAAAAGGGGTGTACATGAAGACACATAGATATACTCTCGATCCCAAAAGGTTTGTATATCTAGTACACAAATCAAATTCAAAACTAATCAAATTCAAAAATAAAAGAGTGTACATGGCGATATAGATATATTTGTCAAGACGACATTTATGTAAGATCCATCACTCAGGGACTTTCAAAATATAAATAGGGCAAACACCTATCACGATGCAATCATAAAATATAATGTTAATAAGAAGTGACTCAAAAAAATAAATTCGTTGAATAGTGCATTTTGTTCATGACTTTTCTAGAAACTTACCAAAAAAAACACGGAGAACCACACACATGATCCAAACGGCAAAAAAAATTATTTAACTACAATATGTACACACAACAATGAAATAACTAACACGAAAACACACTTTTCTACGAAATATTTTGCAATGCAAACACAAAAGAAATAAAATCTCTTGACTACAAAATACGCACATAATCATATACTCACTGTGGCTCAAAACCCACATGTGATACACTCATGAATTTACCAACCAAATGCCCATAAATCCAGACATATAATACAAGATTAGTGTTCCAAGACACATAATTATTTCTAGAATATATGCAAAAATCAAAATACGGAAGAATATATTATAATTTGTTTATGAATTTTCATCTGAAGTGATATAAAAGAAGAATAGTTTTACATTTAATTTAAACAGAATAAAAGATTGAAAATAATTTAGAAGAAGCAAAAACAGTGTCTAAGCATTTTAATTAATATAAAAAGAATCAGCTACAATGAAATGACTAGACACATGAAGACAAAACACCAGCCCAACAGGGTCATAGCATACAATGCAGGAGATTCCAAATCAAAGGAAACCACATGTGCGTTCCAACAGAGATTCACCTCAACTCAAAAAAAATTTAGAGAAAAGGAATTTTTTTTAAAATTATTATTATTATTATGAGGATCGGCCAATCCAATGTATTTTTGTTTAAAAAAATCTATTGTGAAAACAAACCTAATATCTAAATGAGTGAATTCTTGATGACAGTTCAAATCAATAATTAGACACTATATATATATATATATATATATATATATATATATATATATAGTTATATATTTTTTAAACCATTAAAACTCAAATAACATTTTCATCACATACACCTATTAAACCCTCATTTGAAATTAAATATAAAAAACAATATAACCTAATATTATTCACGCAATGAAATACAGAAAAATAATAAGATTAAAAACTAATGCTATGAAAACGACAATCCAGATATGGAATTCCAACATTCAAATGCCAATCGACCTTAATAATCGATTTTGTTACATTATTTCGAAATTTATAGGCACCAACCTTCTGTGAGGGCCAATTGTTGGAAAAAGACAACAAATATAGGAGTAATATCTCTCAAGTATATATATATATATATATATATATATATATATATAAACACAAAATGAAATTTTTAAATAATAGGGCAAAGTCTCGGGCACTTATACTTGATCAAAATATATATACAATCACAACATTTTAACCATTTTCAAAATAAGCATCTCCTCCATATTTCCAAAAAATGCCTACCAAATTGTTAATTTGTCAACACTAAGTTAACTTTCTTTCCAGAAACAACAAAAATATCTATATGCAATAAGAATTTCAATAAGTGCAGTGGTGTAAACAATCATAAACGCAAATAAACCAAAATCTATAACTTTTGTCTGCATAAAAGGGAATATAAAGTGAAAAAAAATCAAATGTTGAAGAAAACATGTACGAAGAAAACAGGAAAGAAATTGTTACAAAAATTTGATCTTATAAAAATTAAGGTTACTGTGGAAATTTACCATTTATGGAACAGTAATTTCCTCGCCAAAATAGTTTAATTAATAAACAAATCACATGTTTTAGGAAAGACCCTAGAAAAATTTCAATCTACCTCAACCTGAGAATTTTTTAAACAGTTAGTTGTGCAATAAATAATAAAATTATGCATGTTTAAAAAAATTTAAACCCAGAATCACATCAAATGAAGGAGATAGATCATTATTCGTTATTACCATATGAGCAAGAAAATTACTTTTTCCAATTTCAACATTACATTCAATAACTTGATGCGTAGCCACTGAAACACCATTTATTGTTTTTAACTCTGGGGGGGGTGCTTCAATCTCTTTGATATTTGTCAATTTCTGCAATATAGAAGAAAATAATATATTTAATGTTGCACCAGTATCTATGAGAGCATTACACATTATGTAACCAGCATTTACAGAGACAATGGGTAAAGAACAGGAGGAAAAGTTTGAAATTTTATCCTTTGGATCATGGTGGGATTCCATGGAGGTAAGTAATCCAAAACTGCCGCCGCCCGAAAGTAGTTTGGGTTTCTCCTTTGCGTATTATTGTTATCATAAGCACCACGGCCATATGAGTACCTACCTGAATTTCTAGTACCCTTTTTCCTCCGTTCTGCTAATTTCTTTCGACATTCGTTAGCATAATGACCTTGCTTATTACAGTGAAAGCATGTTACCTGATTTTTATTTTGTCTTTCTGGTGGAAGTGATTTCCTAAATTTCTGAACTTCATCAACCCTCGTATTTAATGCTTGCATCTGTTGACTTACAAGTTCTAAAGATTTTGTAAATGACTTTGTGATAGATTTTAAAACTTTGGGAAAGTCAGTTATATGTGAGGAATCTAATATACTGTTTATATTAGGAGTTAAAATGCTTTTCGATGTTTGGATCCTGTCTGCTATTTCTACTGCGGTCTTAAACTCAGAGCAGTATGCCACCACCACTTGTGCCTTTATGGATTGTTTGAGACCTGATACAGATTGGGATAAAAGCAGTCTGGCTTGAAAACTATCAGATGTATTTTCTCACCAAATTGTTATTAAGGCACCTCTGTGCCAAACCCTCGATCCATACAGAGAAATCTTTTACTGATTCCTGCTCAGTTTAATGGTCAAATGAAAATTTTGCAAAATCGAAAGAAAAGGATTTTTCTTCCCTGAAATAATTTAAAATAGCCGCATTAAATTTGTCATAATTAAAATCACTAAATGTTGCCAATGAAACCTCAAAAAATTGTCTCACTCTCCCTTCAAGTTTTAATTTAACAATCACTAACACTTGCGGTTTTGACCAGTTACCCAGAGAACCAACCCATTCCAATGTCGAAAAAAATTCAACAGTATTTCTATCTGTAAACACAGTGTCATTTGCAACATTGAAGTATTATGGAGCACATCAGCTCCATTAGGAATCACTGAGGGATGCGTTAATGTCATCTTGACTTACAAACTCTCACAAAGCATTAAAAAAATTATAATATGAACATTTATTACAACCAGAGCAATGATAAGTTTTTATGACCTGCAAGGACACGAAACCACAATTTATGCTGTGAAATTATAGCATATTAAAATTTCAAAGAGTCGTATAGTGGAATTTAAACTTTAAATTAATCTTTGCTTTTTTTTATAAATTTAATATTGTATTTTAGGCTACCGATCTACCGATTTATTTACATCACAATAACACTAAGTAAATATCATTTTTGCTTACCAATCCAGTACCTCACACATTGCTCTAGGCTACAAATAAATGGACACATCAGACTTATAGAGCTATAAAAATGTATATTTTTTAGTATGCATATTCTTGATTAACAATTTACTCAATCAGTAAAAACTTAAGTCGATCGACTTGGCCACTCTCAAAAATAAAGATTAGACATAACAAACACAGTTATACACTAAAACAATAATTAATGCGTTGATTATTACACTGCAGCTGCATGAGTAACCTGAAAGCAATTCTAGAGACAATCTTACTCTCTAGAGGCCTTACAGCGGCTAGAGATTTTTTATTTCTTTCATATATGTTCATTAAATGTTCGTTGGCTCAACGTTTGAATAAATTGCGTAAAAGAACATGCTTCATCAAGAGTTCGATGTAATTTAAAAATTCCTCTCACTTTTCAAAAAATCAAATCTTCTTCTGGCAAAGTTTCAAAAATGTTCATTTGATACACAAAATAAATAATAAATATCGAAAAGGGTACTCATCACTGTGGCTCTGCAGCAGCCTCTAAGGTAGCTCCTTTTGGCAAGGGCAATCATCTCATCGACACTCCCGGAATGCCTGGACACACTCTCGCACTGTCATTCTCCCGAAAAAAAATCACCATTCATGTAGGGGGCATTCAACTCGCTGCCTAGTCCAGCTCTCCTGCGCCCGTCCGCCTCCTTCGATCAAGTCCAGAACCAAAAAGCCCCTGTCTGTCCTCTTCTCCCCACGAAAAGATCGCTTCCCTATGTCACTTCCCTGTTTCTATGCCCTGTCACGCCGCTCACATCAACAGAACCCCTCCTTTTGATTTTCCTTTCGAAGGTTCGGAGCAGGTCCATAGATTTCGTCAGCCGTAGGTATTTTCCTTTTTAGCCTTTAGCAGCAATTTCCACAGGGGACAATGCTTCGCGGCGAAACGACGATTCATTACACTTTCCGAAAACTACCCGGAGCAGGGCCAAAAAAAGGGAATGCATTACATCTCCTTTTCTTTTTATCTTTTGGCATAAACAAATTCTCATTTCACACACTCAGGAATTTAAAACAATTAAATCACTATTTAAATAAACCATAAAAAGACAAAAATAGAATTATTTTAAAAAAAAGATCTTTTAAGTGATATGATATTCATCAAATGTTAGATAAAAGAACAGATCTTGAATGTTTTGATTAAATACATTAAGAAAAAAAACTAGTTGAAGTTAATAATTAAAAAGTTGAGCTGTTAATTTAATTTAAATGTTGCGAGACAACACAACATTACATATATAAAGATAACCATATAGCAAATAAATTCTCAATTTATACAGATTTGGATTTCCTTTTGATTTGTGATATTTCTTTTTTCTCTATTCGGATATAAATAGCATATAGACGCATTTTTATTGTTGTAATTATTAATGAATAAATTAGTTTTTTATCGGCAAACTTGAAGTTCCTTTTCTTCTAAAATTTCTAGAATTCTTCTTTTCTGGTAAGATACACAAGATTTTAACATAACTTTAAAAAATGTTTTATATTTTGCATCATTTTCTGAATCTGCGTCTGTAGAAACCTATTCCAGTTGTAAAAGATTCAGAGTAAAATAATTCTAGAAATAACTGTTTTTATTATCAGTTTTTAAACTTCTTTTCTTTCTTGCATAAAGAATTAAAAGCTAAATTTAAAATCATTGTAATTATGATATGAAATTGAAATCCTCTTAAAATCAAGCGGAATCCTTTGTCCATTGCTATCTTGAAAAATATCTCACATCCCTAATTACTATTATATCAAATAAAGATTTTGAAAACCTGGCTTTACCATCCATCTTCCTCATTATAAAAAATCAGGATAAACTCTTGGCAATAAGCATCATATTTAAAATAAAATAATATCTGAAATTCGTGTACAAAGAAAACTAATAATACTTTGCCAGACAAATCAAGTAAACTGGCATGTAAATTTTTATTTATTTTTTGCGCCCTATACGAACTCTCTACTAAGCAAGGAATTCTTCATACTTTATTACGCAGACACTCCTTTGTCAGAAGCATTCTTTGATAAATTAATGTATAGGATAATAACGATGGATCTCACATCAATAAATAATCCATACCAAGACAGGTAATTCTTATATGGGGTTATATAAGAAAGATTCTGTAGATATTTTATCCTCTTTATTGGAAAGTTCTCAATTTCTTCTAGCCTATATACTCCGCTTTCTTTCGCTTTTTGCATATCAAATATATCTAAGAATGTATCATTTCCAGTGTCAAGAAAATGCATTTAGAATCAATTTACTGAATTTTCAATCATCATGAAAAACCATATATAACCCTCAAAGGATATGTAACACTTATTATTAGGGTGGGCCGAAATATGCTTAAAAAAATTTATTTCGAGATCGATTTTGGCATAGTACGAAAAAGTAAAGTGCGTAATGGACCGGTTAAAACCCACAAATATTTTCTTGAAAATTGCTCAATATTTAGTCCCCCACCCCTTTGACATTGAAAAACAGAAAAAAAAGAGAAAAATAGTTTTCTGTAAAAAATATATATTTTGAAAAAAATTCCAAAATTTTTACTGGCATACAATCAAAATGTTACATAATGGGTCAGATAGAACCCACAAAAAATGTTATTAATTTCTCTCAATATTTAACCGCGACCCTCTGACATGAAATATTGGAGAAAAATGAAAAAATATCGTATTTTCTAAAAAAATGTATTATGAAAATTATTTTTCGAAATTAGTATTTACATTAATTGATTAATTAAATAGATCTATAAATAATAATAATTCTATAATTATTAAGTAATTTAATTTTTTATTCAATTGTTTTGGAAATTAATACTAATATATTTCATCTAGAATTACATGCAGACAGAATATAGATGAACAAAAATCTACGAATTTGAAATGTATATAATAATTCATCATGCATATTGAATATTAGATGTGAGAATAATATTGTCCCTTGTTGTCAAACGTGGGAAGTTCTCTCCTTTCTTGAAATTTGGCACGAATATATCCATCTCTTGCAGTCTCACCACAAACTTTCATTGCAGCTTCAGATATTAGTTTAACACATCGTTCAACAGATTTCGTGTGACATGGAAATTCCTCGAAATTTAGTACTGGAAACTGTTCTTCTTTGCACATTTCTTTCAAGTCTTTGTCCTTTAAATGCATTGTAAGAGGTGGCTCTGTTACAAGGCAGTTTAACCAATCAATTAAATCAATATAATCGGCTGCTTCGAAATTGAGTTTAGGAAGCTTGAAAAAACCAAACCACCCGAGTTCTTCCTCTTCTTATGTCTGGCGCCGAGAATACGCCTAACTGCTAATCCCCGGATGTGTTTTCTAGAATCAAGTAGCATTGTTAATAATAGGTGTTCGGGATATGCATTGTTTGAGAATATTTTGTAAATAATTTACTTAACAATGTCTGGAAGCTGCCTTGCAAGGGAAATCATTTTCCAGAAATGTTGGGCACCATACTGGCAATTCGATTTCATTTTTATCTCAAACAACATTGGGGAATAAACCAGCATTACATACTTCACGAGTATTATAAGATTCTATGGTGGACTTGGAGTGCCAATGTATAACCGTAACAAATGGTTTGCGGAAGTCAGCCATCGTGCATGACTGTGTTTACCTGGGCTATTGTCAGTCAATCTAGAAGAGCAACTACCATCTTTTATGGCAAGACAGATGTGATGCAAATATTGCTGACTATTATTGACTTAGCTTTTTGATATCTTTCAGATCCAAAGGCTGAAGAGTACAATCAATTTGATCAAATTTGACAACTGAATTTTTTCACATTCTTTTAGAAGCAATCCAATAGGTCCAGAATATGAATATGTTCCCTTTGTGAAACCGTCCATTTCCAAAATGAAGTGCCTTAGTGGCAACTCATTAGTATGTAACATACATATATTCCATTGTAATGGTCTTCCAATGTATGTCTCAAACAAACGTATTACTCCTTCCTTCCATCCCGTATTCACATTTGTTCCATCGCATCCGAATATACTATACTTATACCGAGTTATATGCATTGTAAGAGGTGGCTCTGTTACGACACAGTTTGACCAATCAATTAAATCAATATAATCGGCTGCTTCGAAATTGAGTTTAGAAAGCTTGAAAAAACGCAAACCACCCGAGTTCTTCGTCTTCTTATCTCTGGCGGCGAGAATACGCCTATTCTGGAAATGGACGGTTGCACAAAGGGACCATATTCATATTCTGGAGCTATTGGATTGCTTCTAAAAGATTGTGAAAAAACTCCAGTGGTCAAATTTGATCAAATTGACAGTACTGTTCATCCTTTGGATCTGAAAGATATCAAAAAGCTAAGCGCTGGCCAATAATATCTGCATCACATCTGTCTTGCCATAAAAGACGGTAGTTGCTCTTCTAGAGTGAGTGACAATAGCCCAGGTAAACTCAGTCATGCACGATGGCTGACCACTGCAAACCGTTTGTTACAGTTATACATTGGCACTCCAAGTCCATCACAGAATCTTATAATAGTCGTGAAGTATGTAATGCTGGTTTATGATCCAATGTAGTTTGAGGTAAAAATGAAATCGAATTGCCAGTATGGTGCCCAACATTTCTGGAAAATGACTTCTCTTGCAAGGCAGCTTCCGGACAATGTTAAGCAAATTATTTACAAAGTATTCTCAAACAATGCATATTTTGCACATCCCGAACACCTATTATTAATAATGCTACATGATTCGAGAAAACACATCCGGGAATTAGCAGTTAGGCGTATTCTCGCCGCCAGAGATAAGAAGACGAAGAATTCGGGTGGTTTGCGTTTTTTCAAGCTTCCTAAACTCAATTTCGAAGCAGCCGATTATATTGATTTAATTGATTGGTCAAACTCTGTTGTAACAGAGCCACCTCTTACAATGCATATAAAGGACAAAGATTTGAGAGAAATGTGCAAAGAAGAACAGTTTCCAGTACTAACTTTCGAGGAATTTCCATGTCACACGCAACCTGTTGAACGATGTGTCAAACTAATATCTGAAGCTGCAATGAATGTTTGTGGTGAGGGGCGAGGCTAAATATTAAACGAAATTGATGAAATATTTGGAGGGTTTTAACAGATCTATTACACAACTTTTCTGCACTATGCCAAAATCGATTTCTGAAAAAAAGCTTTTTTTGTCCACCCTACTGTTTACTCAATCAGAATACTTTTACTTTCTATTTAATGTGATTGGTTTCATGCTTTTAAAAGTGGATTAGTTTCATGCTTTTATGAGGAAATAAAGCCTGTAGAGGGGCGAGACTCATGTTTAATGGAATGCCGCTGTTGAAAAATCAATTCAATTTCATGTAAATTGAAAGGTACAAGACGCAAGACAGAGAACAACAGCACAAGACAAGTACAAAGAAAAAGAAGAGAAAGAGGCATCATGGGAAAAACCCGATGGTTCTAGTAGCGCCACCTACCATAAAAAGGAGAAGGTAGTGAATTGTAACCGCTACAAGGCGCAATTAATATCATAAGAGAGGAAATTTCTAATCATTCACTAAAAATTTAAATGCCGTTACAATTATAACTAGATTCCATCTAACAACGAGACACATTTTTATGATTTCTGTTTGGCCTCTAGATTTTAGTTAATACATAATTTTTGTTTTTTTAAAGGTCTAATAAATTGATGTTTTAAAAACTAGTTTATTCGTGTTATTATTTGAAAGAAATCATAAAACAGTTTTAGATGTAGGCGAATAAAGAAAATGTTCATCATTATAATATCGATAATATCCGAACATTTTTATAGCAATATATCTCTTTCAACAAATTACAAAAGTAAATTTTATATGCATTCATCAAACTCCACATGAGAGATTGAAAATATTATTATAAATTGCTAATTCTTGAAAACTACTTCAGGTAAAAATAATTAAAAATAATTTTCATATGAAAGAAAACATTATGCATAACTTTAGCTGAAGGCAAAATGAGAAATGATGCGTATAAAATTTCCAAAATTTACCTTTAAAAAATACTTGAATTGCAATATTATTTCATATAATAAATATAAAAAAAACTTTTAAAAAATGCTTTTACTAATGCATTAAAAATGAAAATAATAATTTTTTCCCAAAAATCTGGAGGTCGAAACAAATATCGCAAAAGCGTGTGGAGCAGGTAGAGAAGCTGTAAGTAAATTAGAATTGCAATCACATTTATAGTGCATTTTTATATGATGTTTAATAACATTTCGTTGCTTCCGATAATCATTGTGGTTTTATATCTTTCTCCTATTGTTTTCAGCGCTCACGCTTTTACAATTTTTGTTTTGACTTCCAGATTTTCGAGAAAAAAATATATTTTTCTTTTCTAATGCATTGGTGAAAGCGGTTTTTTTAAAGTTTTTTATATTTATTATTTTCTTGTTTTTAGTCTTTAATTTATGTCATAAGTCTATTTTTACTGATGGGATATCTCGGTCGTACACTTGTTCACGTCTGAAGAGTGGCCATGTGATATCGTGATGTATTCAGTTAGCCATTGACAAGTCCTTTTGAAACGTTTATATTTGATCTTAACATTACTTTAGCACCGATGAAGATCTCTAGATTTTGAAAAATACTATAGATGGCGCCATGGAAACCTATCGAGTGCAAACGTAATTTTGCAATTTTTTTAAAAAATTGATAATTGAGAGCTCTAAAATTATTAAAATATTGCATTGTCATCAAAACCCAATAAATATACAAACTTTCAGAACTCTAGTGCATTAAGAAGTGAGTGAAAAATCGATCACAAAATTCTGACCTTACAAAAAATATTTCGAACTTAAATCCATTTTCTTCAACGAATTTCAGAAATAATTTCTTTAAAAAGATCTATAATAGGATATACTTATTTTTATCGAAACATTTGAATTACTGAATAAAGTCTTTTAGTTCTCAGAAATACTATAGAAGGCGCCACTGAAACCTACCTAGTGCAAACGTAATTTTGCGAATTTTTTTTTAAAGAATTGATAATTGAGAGCTCTAAAATTATTAAAATATTGCATTGTCATCGAGACCCAATATATATACAAAATTTCAGAACTCTAGTGCATTAGGAAGTGAGTGAAAAATCGATCACAAAATTCCAACCTTACATACAAACAATACAAACATGAAACATTTCGAACTTAGTAAAAGCATTTAAAAAATAACTATCAAAACAAATATGGATATGCAAATTAACGTGATTTCACACCATTAGCAAACGGAATTCACAATTTTATCGCTTATAATTAATTCATTTTCTTACCTCCATTAAATTATTTTGATTTTTTACATCTTTTAGAACATAAGTTTAAAATTCATAACACAGGCTGATTTCAATAAAATGTGTTTTCTGAACTCTTTCTCCACAAATAGTTTATTATATATTACTCCAATTAAATAGTAGGCTCGTCTTTGGAGCTTCTTTGAATAATATGGGGAGAGATGAAAACATCGTTTATGAAAAAAAAATGTGAATAATATTTTGCCCAAGGTTTGTATAACCGTTTCAAGATATGAGCCTGAAAGATTTTGAGATATTTCTCAGTTTCTCAAATAAACTCTAAGAACTATTTGTACCCATGTGTTCGTTCCATTATTTCTTGAAATTGTAGACAAGACACATCTAAAGAGGCATCTTTAAGATAACCGAAATCAGAAAATTCTATCTATTGTGTATATGAGCGCTTGTGGAAGAATTGTGCATGGCTGCATTGTAGATAATCTGGGATATAGATGGTACATTACTTTCAGTTTCTTCTGACAGAAATGCAATTTTCTCAAACTTCAAATCTATCGCAAATACATCTTTTGGACTCCAGCGATAAGAAAAATACAGTGTGAGAACATTTTGACATACCTTCTTTCATACTGTAAAAACAATGCATAGACCATGTTTAGAAGTAAATGTCATAAGTCATTTTTTTGGCATGTCTGAATGAATGGTAAGTCATTTCGAAACACATGCATTTTTGAAGAAATTTATTGTTTTACCAGTGTAAAGAATTTTTTCTATCTTCTGGAGATATGAATTATCCATTTCTCTGCAACTTTTCTTAAGTTTATACTAACCGCCTTTGGCGACCACTTAGCAGGTCTTGTTCTAATTTGAGATCTCTTAATAAAGTCTCTTTTCATGCTTAATTTGATTTTAAATCCTACTAAAGTACAATTAACCCTCATATGATACGTTTAAATGAAACTTTTCTTAAGTTTATACTAGCCGCCTTTGACGACCACCTAGCAGGTGCTGTTTTAATAATAGATATCTTAATAAAGTTTCTTTTCATGCTTAATTTGATTTTAAATCCTACTAAAGTACAATTAA
>BGPR01046384.1:0-11002 GCA_013235015.1 Araneus ventricosus
TTAGGATCTTCGGCTCGGAACCGAAAGGTCCCAGTTCTATCCCGCCGCCAAAGTGGTGACTCGCGGACAAAGAACACGCAACAACTTTCAGTCCCACCAATAGATGGTAGCACCAAAAATCAGGTCGATTCCATCTACTGCTACATTCACCAGATGGCAGCACTACAACTCCTACAGCAACGCAGCTCTCCCAATTCAAAGCCTATGACACATTTCACAGCACAAAGTCTATAACATATTTCATAGCACAAAGCCTGTGACGCATTTCACAGCACGCAAAGTCTATTACCATTTCATAGAACAAAGTCTGCACGTGCCTGCGCACCACCAATCTGGGCAGCAATCTGCGCATTTGCACGCAGCACATCGCTTCCTTAAAATTCAGATAATATCAAACAAGCTGGGGGTTGCTCCTGTGGCTCACCGTGCTACGCCATCTTACTCTGATGTATATTAGCCAATATCCATCTCCGGACATTGGGAACTCCTTTTGTCTAGTGGTTAGGATCTACGGCTCGGAAGCGAAAGGTCCCCGTTTCTATCCCGCCGCCAAACGGTCAACTATCATAACTTTAACAGTAACAAAAGCACCTAAAGATAGAAGAAGTATCTTGATGAAATAATGAGATTAATATTTATCATAACAATAGAAAAATTGTGAGTAATACGGAAAAAAAACGTTTACACAAATTACGGATAATCTTCTTTAAATGTTAATAACATGAACCGTTTTGTAGAATCAGTGGAAAAACTTTCACTGAAAGGGAGAGAGAAAAAAAAAGAGTAGATCTTTACAACGAAAAAGCTATAAACAATTATAAGCCTGAAAAACTATGATTCCCTCTCTGTTTGAATGCGAATTATTTACACAAATCTTTGCTTTCATCAGTATTAATAAATTGACTATCGTATTTAGAAAATAAATGTCTGTTTTCATCGCATTATTAATATTAAAATTAAATGTTTGCTTTTATCAGTATCTACAAAATCTTTACCAAAATGATTCTTTTTTTTTTTTTTTGGTGCCAAAATCGCCAATGACTGGCCGAAACGTTGCAATGAGTTAATCGGCCACGCTCTTAAAACGAATTCAAAAATGAAAATCCTTACAGGTAATCGTTTTTTGTTCCATCAAGGAACATTTAGGCCAAATTTGAAGAAAATCGAACAACGCAATTGGCCGTGATTGCGTCACAAACAAATTTACAGACAGACAAATTGCTGAATGGCTGAGTTAACCTTTTAAAGGGCCATTTTTTTCTAGTAATGGTAAAATAAAAAAAAACCTTTGGGATTGAGATTCATTTAAGAAAATAAAGTGATTTATCTTATTTAATGACATTAATTTTTGTTAATTAATTTAATTAATAAATGAATAATTATCAAGTCAAGACACTTCAGTTTGCTTTGAGCTAAGAAACAGGAACATCTAGGTTTTAATTTTATCGTCAAATTTGTCGAAAACTTACGCCAACCTCAAAAAATGCATTTAAATATTGATGAATTTGGTGAGAAGTACAATGGAATCTCCCTATAACGAAATCGCTTGGTTCCAGTTGAAAAATTCGCTATAGAGAAATTTTCTTTATACGGAGATTAGAGATTTATGCAATCATTTAAGTAAATGTAACAAACCTTTTAGTATGTGCGATAAGTTCAAAAATATTTAATTATGACTTTCAATTAAAAATGAAGTAATATTTATTATAAATTTGTTAAAGTCATACTAATTTTTATTGTATAAATAAAATGCTCAAAAGTGAAGACAATTCACCAATTTAGAGAATAACATGTACTAGTATGGATAAACATAAAATGCGTATTGTCACATCCATTTACTGTTTCCACCCCCATTCCACCCCGATTCTTGGAATCTTCACCCGTAGAAATGTTGCTCCCTCTGTAGAAACCCAGGTCCCCACAACTGCATTATCCTTCACATAGCATTCTATTGTTATGTGTTATCGCTGGAATGAACAATGCGAGTGGTTCCAGAAAGAGGCACTTGTGAGCGATTTGTTTGCACAGAAATCAGCAACTTTCTTCAAAAATGACAAAAATCGAAAATATAAAGATCTGAAAAATTCGTTCTAGGGAGACAAGCACTTCGTTATATGGAGAATATTTTGAATGTTATTTAACATTCCGATTAACAATTTCGTTATAAGGAGAAATTCGCTGTAGGTAAACTTCGTTGTAGGGAGACTTTACTGTATACTTCCCACGGCCTTCGAAAGGGTTAGAACGTAGACCTCGCTTCGCTCGGTCAAAAAGCTAATGCGTGTCTAAATGTTGCGTCTTACTACCGGTTTGTCTTTGAAAGTGCTCTTGCTTATGTTGATAATTGCTTTTGATAGTAATAAAGTTTTTGTTTTGCTGGATATGCAGTACATCTTCTCTAACACTGTTAAATAGAAGTTTGAATTTTAATGCTAGCATCGCCACATCCAACACATAGTTTTTAGCTGTTAAACTAAAATTGAGTCATTCACAGATGTTTATAAATAGATAGAAAAATTTAGTCCAATCCATAAATATCCCAGGTGCTTTATGAACTCTTAGTTGCAAAGGAACGACAGCGCATTCCCAAAAAGAGAAGATTGAGGTGGAATTTATGGCACAAGGTGAGATATTGCTATGCACAAAACAGACTAACAGCATTTTTAAATACTCATATTAATATTAAAAACAATCTATCTCTATAAAACAGAAGTTTTCAAATGGTATATCTAAAAAGATTTGAAATGTCAGAAACTTATGATTAGAAACCAACTATCCACAAAACTTTGAAGTAAAATTTAAAAAATAAATTTATCGCTGGGACAAAAGCGGTAATGTGTGTCCGAAACACAGGTCAGATAACAGAAAAATCAATGGCAAGAAAAATGGCGAAACTAGAAAGGAAAATGCAGTGAGTTGTTCATTTTTCAGTGAAAATGAATTGCAAAAAGACTGTGATTGTAAACAGGAGTTCTCCTTTCCCCTTTATATGACATCTCAATTTTTCTCACTATTCAGCAATAATGACGATGAAGTATTAGTGTGTTGTTGTGTCTGCTGAAAGATCATCAATTGATCACGCATCACAAATGACGACACCTTTCACGCCCCAGTAGTTTTTCCATACAACCGAATCAGGGGATTGACTTCTTATCAGTTTCAGATGGAAGAAATGCAGTTTTCTGGCCTTTTTTTTAGCTATTAGTTCTGGGGCTTTTAAGTCGGTTTAGATGCATTTTTCTGCAAGAACTAGTTAGTAGTGTGAAATGGCCTCCATAGGTTGAATATGTTTTCAAAAGGAACATGATTTTACAGTAAGATTGGAGGCATCGGCTGATTTGTCATTTGAATTGAAAATTATGGCCTGCTTATAAGCAGGATCTGAATCTTGAAGGAGGCACGTTTTTCAGATTAGAGTTGATTTTGAAGGAACTTTATTGATGTTATGGTTTTCAAACTATCGCATTTTTTTGTCTTTTTTCTTTTGGATGTTTCGAAACCAAAAGACTTGTGGCACAGAAATAACTTAAATCTGAGCGCCAGATTGAGGTGAAATATTTTTTCTGATTAAGAAGAGATATTTGCTGCTTGAAGATAATATTTTTGATTGATATTTTTTATATGCGGGTTCGGAAGATTTCGAACATTTTCTAACAAAACCTATAAGTACATACACTTGTACTTGTGTAAGAATAGAAGCTTATTTGGTGTCAACAGTAGGTGTATGAGATGTAAGAAGTCACAGAGCAGGAAGTTTTAAAATACCGCAAACGTTGATCTTTGAAACAAGTGGGTTTGGAATATATGGTCTGATAATCAGATGCATGTATCCAGCTTTTACGTTTGCTGGCAAGTTATTAACCAAAGAGAAAGTATCAGACGTTTCGTGTTCAAGAGCTGGCCATTCCTCTGTATAGCAACACGCCTTACATGACTCACTTTCTGGTATTGCAATTCTTTAGGGATTCTTCCGTTCGTACGTTAAATAAATCTCCGCAGGAAATTACTCCTTTAGAAGAATTTAGGTTTCTATGCGGTCTAACAGACAATGGTTGATAGAATTTTAAGTTTGGATAATTGTTCTCTTAGGTTTTTGTGTTTCAATTTCAAAACCTTAATCTTCGAAAAGGACTTTCTTCATCACCTTATCTACACCCACATTACTGGTTTAAGCCTTCGCAACTGAAACGTGAGGAAACAGAATTAAATGTTTCATTGTTACAACAAACGCCTTCCGTAACGAAAAAGGTATGAAAAAAATTTGTCCAAGTTGCACCCACTGAAGGGAGTAGGGTCTTCTCACATTCCTTTCAAATTTTCAAAGTGATTCAAGTCTCAGCTACATACTTAATAATGGTAAATTGTAGAGAACTTTAAAACCTGACATTTAATATAAAAATTTTTGGTTAGCCCTTCTTTAGGCGTGACTATTATATGCCTCATATTAGACGTGGCGATTATATGCCTCATATTAGACGAGGCGATCTCTCAGATTTCAAGCTCTTTTTCTATTTAGAATGTCTTAATCTTTAATTTATACAATTAAATATCAAAAACATATTTATTTTCTGCTTACTATTTATTTCCACAACATTCCAAAAGCACCCCCCCCCAGATTTCTTGCAAATCGTTCTCATCGCAAAGATCACACTTTTTAGAGGTCAACAGGAAAGTAAAAAAACAGTATTAGCATTAGTGACGCTGAGTTTAGGCATTCATTCACAGTTTTGAAAAAAAAAGGAAGTTCATTCACCCTATTATATCCATTTTGTATTAAACAATTACAATATTACACAACTTAAAATACGTAAATAAAATAAATACTAAAGAGAAAAAAAAGACTTGTGCCTCTAGACTTGGCGATGTGAGATATTGAAATTGTAGTTTACAAGCTTTGGAGATGGGTGATTGAATCCGAAACTTCATTATTCACTACTTCTCAAAGTCTAATCTTTGGCAGACATTTTACCGGTCTTTTTTGGGGGGGAAGAGGGGATTAATATATCATAATAGCCCTATATATTATATTATCATATGCTTATATACTATATATACGTGTTCTGTTCTGTATGTCATATATTCATATTATCTATGTTTTTATATATGCCTTGCAGTTAACATTCCTTTTCTATGTTTGCATTTTCATTAATTTTTTCCTTCCATTTTAACAACCTGTTATTTGGGATTTATTGAATCAACACTATTTTCTATTGTATTCTTATTAAATTTCTCATGTAATCTGTTAAATTTTTAAGATTTATTGTTTTCACAATTCATTTTGATTTCCCTATGTCACATTTTTTTTTGTTTTTGTTTTCCTAAATATTCTTTCATGATTGTTTAATATACGTCTTTCCGTGGGGCTTAGATTTGCCCTGCGACATTTTATATTTTCCCCTTAGAACCTTCTAAACACTGGAATTCTTTTGAGTGAGTGGAACTACGTGGATTTAAAAAGGTTTTTTAAGGTAGTTGAATTAAGTAAAACCATTTTCAACTGATTTCAAGGAGAAATGTTAACACGTTAATCGCCACATGAAGCAAGTGTGTCGCACAAGTAACGTATTTGTTCACACACCATTTGAATCACGCATGCTTCTCGTGAAATCATTTGTTTTTTCCTCGTAGCTTCGCAATGATTCACACTGGCCATATAAATGCATAATACAGGCAAAGCGTGGCCTACTAAACAAAATTAGCTGGTTGACCTTCGTAAAGGCCGCCATTTTTTATCTAGGAGGCCACGTGACACGAACTTGCTCCGTTTGCTTGACTAACCACAGAACAATTATGATTTTGACAGTTATTGCAAAAAAACAATTAAGTCAATACTTTTATAATTGTGCATGTATGATGAGTCAGATGTTTCCCGTGGCCCAGCAGGTCGAAACAATTTTTTTGTATTGTGGCGATTAACTGTTAAGTATAACCCAAGCGATCACAGAGATCGAAAGCAGAAAGTTCACAGAGGAAAGTTAAAAGAATTTAAAAAGCAGTCTTTTTCAATATCTTTTGCAGAACTGCATCTCTATGACTTTACAAGGGACCACTGGTGATGATGAATGTAATTACGTGAGCAATTTACAAGAAGAAGAATAAGCATTTTTTACACATACATGCAACGTTTTCCCTCTTTCAGGATAGGAAAGATTTTGTATCTGTATTTAAAATTGCCTTTTAAAAATATTTTCAAAGAAAAAATGATCTAATAAGAAGTTCTTACCTAGGCACAAATTTCAGAATATCATTAGTGTTTGCAATAATGTTTCCAATACATACGACTAAGTCGTATTCGTAAGTGAGTACAAAATTGCATGTAAATGTAATGCAAAAGAACAGTCCTAACAGTGAATATCCGTCTTTTGGCCATCTACAAATGAATAAAACATTTTTCAATTACTAAATATTGCACGTATTTATGAAGCAAATCCTTCAGATTACGAGATACTTAAATGAAATTTAATAACATTGGGTGATTATAAAAGAACACCTAAATTTTGGAAGGGCATAACTGCGCAGCCACATACTTTCAGGCGCATTTCTACAAATCACTGTGAGGCACATGTTTTCTATGTTTCGTTTTAACGTGATAATATTTATACACTGGAAAATATCTGTATATTGTGAGATGCAAAAATTGTTCAAAATGCTCTACAGGGGAATTCGTAGGGCCTAGACATACCACATTTTTCAAGTTTTTACTCTGTGGATATTAGGTGCTCACTAAGAGAAAGTCTTTTTAATTTTAGAGTTTTAATTAATTAAAAATTAAAATAACATGTAATGATTTCTCTCAATAATTTTGCAGCATTTTATCGCTACAAAAAGAATTTTTATACCGTTTTAAACTTCAAACATTAGCTTTTTAATGATGTCAATTTTATATTCATGTAATTTTTATAATTTTTTTCAAAAGTAGTTTAAAACAGAGTCATTCCTTTATATAACTGCGTACAGCAAAATAGCGACATTCTTATTAATTTATGTTAAAATTTTACAAGTTTCTGTGCGACTATCTAAAAATAAATATAAGATTTTGTAGTTTATTACTAAGACATTTTTCACATTTTAAACTCTGTGTGTTTTCTTTTATATTTTAATATTTTTGGCTGGCAGTTTTTTTGTGATTTACGTGACGTAAAAATCGTTACGCATAAATTGCAATAGCTGTTGCAATCGAATCAGACAAGGAGCGCCCTTCTTCGCAACACCCGAATTTGTTTTCAGTTCGTGTCAAGATGATCTAACGTCGCGTAATTTTTCATTCAAGATACTTAAAAGGTGTTTTCTTTATGTTTTTTTAAAGACTTCTAATTGACGGATGAAAAAACATAAAGCTTCAGATAGACCAAAGGAACCACCCTGTCTAAGCATCCGGGTAACAACTGAATGACCGGCAGCCGCAACAGATAGTCAGGCACTGTGGTTCCTGCATAATAGCCCCCATTACGAGCGGCTCATGCAGCAACCCCCGTTTTACCGGGGTACGACCCGTCCCCGGTAAAACGGGGAACGGGAAATGGAAGTGTGCCCAAAGAGCCACACCACCATTATTGTGCCATCGGGTTGACGAGAGCCTGCTTACTTATACGGCAGCCTCTCCTCCGCGAACTCACGGTGTCCCCCCGATGGGGGAAAACCTAACAAGCTACAAAATATGTGAAATATGTTTAGGCGCTGAGTAGATATGGTTCGGGTTTTAGTATTGAAGATACAGCCTTTCGCAATAGGGCTATCTTTTTGTAATCGCCCAATATTGAATAAAATAATTTTAATTCTCTGATATCAAAATGAATGAAAATTGTTACTTACCTCCACAAAGTGATTAAGAACAAAGGACTGATAACATAAAACTGCATGTCGTTAGCCAGATACCAAGACCATTCCATACACTGTAATTCGTAAATGATTTAAAACACTATTAACAAGAAACGTTTAACAATTCTTAGCTGAACATTGCTGCATATTTAAAAAGTATGTTTCTAATCAAAGTTCAAAACGTTTAACTTATTCTTTCTAGAGGGAACTCCAATATCAATTAGTTTGTATCTTTTATAGTTTCAAACATATGTTTTCAATAAAAACCTTTCTTCTTATTTTGATGAATAAATATTCGGTATTCTCTATAATGCCGAGGTGTTCTGAACCATGTATGTCTTGGGAAACAGTAAACATTTGAAAAACAAATATTTAATTTATTGCAAAAATATTCGTACTGAAATGGTCTCCATTTCCAAAAGATAGTGCGCTCGATAAAGTGGAAAAGAACTAGAGAAATCAATTTTTTCGTTTTAAATCTATTTGTTCAAATGCAAATAAAAAATCGAGAAAATCAAAGCTTTTGTTTGATCAACTGTTAAAAAATGGTATTTCAGAAAATTTTGTGCTCAAGTATTGAATTTGGTGCTACCGGCAAGGCCTTTTTTTCTCTTTTTCTTCCTTTGACCTGCAACGACAAATACCGTTTCGACTACAATTTTCAGCTTTCTCCCACATTTCCTCGTGCAAGTTACGCTAACATATGTGCGGGTTCCAGTGGTGGTAAGCCTTTTTTTCTCTTTTATATTTTTTTAATATTTCTGTGTTTCATTTTATATTTTAATCTAGGTCTTATGTATTTGGATTTTTAGCTTTCGATTTTTTGAAATCGACTTCTTTGTCTATATCTTTTAATCCAGGGTTTTTCCATTTTCACTGTTGGTGCTTTTTGGGGAGATAGCGACTAATTTTTAAGGTTTTTTGTATTTCGTTTAGCAGAGAAAAGCACTAATTAATGTCATAGACCGGCCTCTCTCCTGACGAGCGATATATATATATATATATATATATTCGCAATGTATTCCTAAATAATATTTTCAACAACTTTTTTCGATCTTGTGGTATAATTTTACTGTAATGCAACAGATATAACTGTAAAACATTCGCAATTACTAATACAATTAACACAGAACTGAATAACTGTGACAAAAACATGAATGCTTGAAACATGATTTGGCTCAATTTATAAAGGCGAACATCTCATCGTTGGATCAAAATAGCAATTTCACGCATTGAAATATTTGGCCACTCTTATTTCAACGTGGCAATCTGAAAATCGAGAATAAGATACCTAATAAAAGCTATAAAATTTGTCTGAAACATCATTCAGCGATAATAACGAAAATAAAATCTGGGGCTGTATATTTTTTGTCTACAGTTGGCGAAGGTTGAGAGAACGCTTGGCGCCATCCTTCCACTGTGAAGGTTGCTTTTTGTTAATACGAGAAATTTTGCCGTCGTCCTCCGAGAGGAAAAAATTATACGTCTGACCTGTTTGTTGTCGATTTTTTTAAAGCTCTGACTTTTCAGTGCGACGTAATGCACTAAATTTATTTGTACGATGTTTTATGTCTTGTGTTGTCTACGCTTATATAAAAATATTTTTTTTCTAAAATCTGGTGTCCTTATTTCAAAAAACGCAAGCATCACAAGCAGACTCTCATTCTCCTAACTTCCTCGTCATGCCAGTACACTGTAAAAACTGTGGAGTAATGTCGCTCCAAATTTGGTGTTGAAAAACCTTAAAAACTGCGTGAACAAACACTTTATTTAAAGTTAACACCAAATCAAGCGTTCTTATACACTTTAAGTGGTGTTGTTTGCATCCAACACCAATACTGGCGTATCCTTACACCCTGCTCACACGCACTTGACACCATTCTTGAATTATTTTCACCTGTGGTAACACCAATTTTGGCGTACGTTTGGAAAGTCTCCGATGGCAATGATAGGTTATTTGTAAACAACTTCGATGTTCCGTTGGTTGCTGCCGCTACTCAGAAACGTTATTTAAGGTTGTTAGTTGTGTAATAAAGATAATTAAGTTTTCATAAGATAAATATAACTTTATTTATATGTATGTCATTTGTATTTAAGAATTTTATTACATTTAATTCGTATATGCTTCTGAAATTTTCTTTACTAAGCCTAGTTCGAATTCGGCCTGATTAATATTCTCTGTGCATTTAAATTACGAACCAATTTTATTTTGACGTGTATAGATGTGGCTGATCATTATTTCTGTGAAAAAAGCATATTTAAAATTTCGGTGTCAAAAGCAAGAATTTTAGAATTTTTTAAAAAATTTTGAAAACAGGCTATTTTGTCAATTTTATAAAGGTAAAAGTAAATAAGTATTATGGGTTATAATTTTGAATAGTGAATCTGAACATATTTAAAGCCATTTGTCACTTGAAAGTGTACTTTTTAAGCAAAAAGTTGGTGAAATAGGTTAACTCATATTTCGAAAACTCAAATTTCTGAGGTTTTAACATATAAATAGCTACCCAGTGAGAAAAGTTATATCTTTTTTTGCTAAATACTTATTGCAGTGAATGTGTATACATTTGGGGAAGCTTTTTTGATGATTATTTCTGTGAAAAAAATGCATGTTTAAAATTTTGGTGTCAAAAGCAAGAATTTTAGAATTTTTTAAAAAATTTTGAAAACAGGCTATTTTGTCAATTTTATAAAGGTAAAAGTAAATAAGTATTATGGGTTATAATTTTGAATAGTGAATCTGAACATATTTAAAGCCATTTGTCACTTGAAAGTGTACTTTTTAAGCAAAAAGTTGGTGAAATGGGTTAACTCATCTTTCGAAAACTCAAATTTTTGAGGTTTTAACATATAAATAGCTACCCAGTGAGAAAAGTTATATCTTTTTTTGCTAAATACTTATTGCAGTGAATGTGTATACATTTGGGGAAGCTTTTTTTATAAATATTTCTGTGAAAAAAATGCATGTTTAAAATTTTGGTGTCAAATGCAAGAAGTTTAGAATTTTTTAAAATTTCGAATAAAGGCTATTTTACCAATTTCATAAAGGTAAAAGTAAATAAGTATTATGGGTTATTATTTTGAATAGTGAATCTGAACATATTTAAAGCCATTTGTCACTTGTAAGTGTACTTTTAAAGCAAAAAGTTGGTGAAATGGGTTAACTCATCTTTCGAAAACTCAA
>BGPR01046386.1:0-12053 GCA_013235015.1 Araneus ventricosus
AGTTACGCATTGCTACGAAAAGAAGAAAAAGAAAAAAATCCGAACCAACCACCCCTACAAGTATATCGTCTGGGTAGCATCTGCCGGAAGTGACATCCTGGGAGAACGAAGGGTGGGGTGAGCAGGAAGTGTCTGAAGTAACTAACGGCCCAGAAATGTCTTCCATCACACAATGCCACCCCTGAACGGGACAGGGTAGAAGAAATTTTGAGAGGTGGGGCAGGAGAAACCTTCCATCACGAAAGTATAGAATGAAAAGACAAAAAGGGGGGATAATAGGTCACGTATTATGAGTAAAAGCATATACATTTGAGAACGATATACATTGCACTGCTGTGAGCAGTTCAATATGTATATATAATCGCAGAACCTTTTTATATTAGAAAGGCACCATATATTGAGTAGATATTTTATACCTACCTCAATATATGTGCCTTCTTATGATTTTTATTCTGAAACTGAAAAAATCTGATTCCATTTTCATCTATAACTTTCGTCGCGACCTAAAAGTAAAGTAAATACGAAATTATATAGCAATTAATGCAAATGTAGGAAATTCAATTAAATGGTTGTCTCGAATTTAATGATTTTTAATTCAGTTGTTTCAAACATTTGTTTACAAATTCAAAGAAAAGAAGAGAATCGTCAAGAAAGTGTTCGTGACCCACTTATTTGCCTAACACTTGAGGTCAGGACCCACTTTCCATTTTGGAACTTTGAACACAATTCAAAAATACTTAAAAATTATTTTAAAATATTTAGAAAACGGTGCATGAGAACTTTGTGCCTATAAAGAAAATTTGTTGAAATTTTGAAATTGAATGAATTGAGAAGTATTTTCTCCATAGGATAACATGGGATTCCGTATTTTTCTTACCCCTAGATAAGTCCCTGAGAAGCAATGTTCACATGCGACTCCACCGTATAATTTTAACGTTTAGAAAAGATGTTAATTTATTTATTTAAGTTAAAGATTAAAACACCTGAACAATAACTCTTATATATATATTGTTAAAAACTTATTTATTAGAGCCTGCTTCACAAACTATTTGAATTTAAAAAATATCGTTCAATATTCTGACATCTAATTTTTTATACTTTAAAGATATAGCTCTGAAACTAAAAAAAATCGTCTGCTGATAGTAGAGAAGATTAAAAAATTAAAATTACCGAAGAAAAATACACCAAGCGTTAAAATTTTAAAAACACAACTTATATCTCGAACCAGCTCGGAAAAGTAAGAAAATGGTTAAATTATTCATCCTTTAATAACGAGGCTTGCGTGGAAAAATGAATTCTGTCATCACTTCGAACCCTCTTTTAAAATTTTGGAAGACGAAAGAATAGGGAAAATTAAAACGCCAAACGACACTTCTGCTTTCTCTTTCCCCACCCCAACAGAAAAGGTGAATAATTCAGAAATGGAAAAACATTTTTCTCCAACCACAATAATAGGACTTTAACGATCGTCTGTGATCACTTCGCAACCCCTACCTGCAACCCCCTAAGTCAAACATATTCCCAACTTCAGTAAAAAGAGAGAGAGAAAAAAAACATTGTAAGACTTGTAATTTTTTTCTTCACATTCCCCCTTACTTTCATTTACATTAAACTTATTTTTTTGTGGTTCCTCGAACACTTTCTACCCTTTCAAAAAGGAAATGGGAAAAAGAGAATCCGCACAACTCAACTCATCTCTACTCAAATAATTCCAAGATCGAGACGGGTTGAGATGTGTTTCGCCTTCTTCTTCATTTCACTCCATTTACATAATGTGGAAGAGGAATAATATATTTCAGCCGTGCGACCACAAACACTTGTCTTTTCAGCGCTTCAAAAAAAAAATATTCTATTTTTTTTATTTTTGTGTTTAGTTCGTAAGACTTATTTAATAATTCATCGCTTCTTGGAGCCACGTGTTAAGTAAAAATCTCCGAGAAGGGAATTTTTTCCCTTTTTTTGTTTTGATATATTTTATTTTGAAAGGGAAACTTTTATGACTGGATTCACGTTTTGAGTGCTTTCACCTTTGCACCGCATTCCTAAGACCATGAAAACGATCTTTTATTTATTTATTATTATTTTTTTTAACTTATGCATATCAATTTCGTGAAAAAACTTTGAAAATCCCACACCATTTTTTGAAAAGAAATGCTTAAAAAAGAAATACGCTTTAAACGCTCGATTTTCTTAAGACTATTTTTTTTTCTAGAATTTATTTCCAAAATGATTTTTGTTTTTCAACGGAAAGAACTGATACAGAAGTGTGACTAGAAAAATTTCTGCACGAAAATATCTGCAACATCGCCGAAAGCTTATTTGATGCGACTTGTTTCCGTGAAAGATTTTTTAACACCTGTACTCTATGCGTCTTTTGCACGTTTTGATTTGTTGTGAAAATATAATGTTCTGCGAAGTTTTTTCATATAAAATACAGTAAAGCTCAGTTTATACGTTTCTTATTTATACGTCGTTTCCCCCATCGGGGTGGGGGGGACACCGAGAGTTCACGGAGGAGAGGCTGCCGTATAAGTAGGCAGGCAACCCGATGGCATGGCACAATAATGGGTGGTGTGGCTCTTTGGGCCCACTTCCGATGATGGGTCGTACCCCGGTAAAACGGGGGGTTGCTGCATGAGCCGCTCGTAATGGGGCTATTATGCAGGAACCACAGTGCCCGACTATCTGTTTCGGCGGCCGGTCTTTCAGTTGTTACCCGGATGCTTATGCAGGGCGGGGTGATGTTCCTTTCAGGGGTGAAAATCCTCCACGGATCCGCGATTTTCTGCTTTTTTGTATATTTTGTATTATTTGTAAACTGATATTTATGCAGGACTCTTTTGTGCCTTTTTCTTTCATAAGGCAAAATCTGATTTATATATTTTATGTTTATTATATGTATTTTATAAAAAATATTGATATTATAAAACATTATTTATTAATTGTATCTATTTTAAGAAAGTGAGTAAGAAAGCATTGATTTTATAATGTTAAAAATAAGTATTTGTAATTGAAAAAATTCATACATGGCTGTAACCAAGACCATATTTGTTTCATCATTTTTTTGTGATGAGTAAATCATTCATTAGTAAGTGTTTACTTATCTCTTCCTTAATGCATGTCGCTATTCACGTAAAAATGTAGCTACTCTCGTGAATTTTCCTCTTTTTTTGTATCTTTGCTGTTTTCACCCCTGTCCTTTGGTCTTATACGTCTTTTCATCACAATCCCGATTCCTTCGTAACCATTGTATTGATGAAGTACTACATTTATACGAAGCAAAGCTTCCGTTATACGTCGTTTCCTCCTTTCTGAAATTCAGGTAGTTCCCTCCCCAATCATTATTTCTCCGTTACTATTAAGAGTGAATCATTTCCTAAAAAGCTGAGGGTAACATCCGTTTCCTCCCTAATATTTCCAAATAAAGGTCTTACTTGCATGCATATAAATCGTATAAGATAAAAAATGCAAAATTAGTACACAAGCTATGCAATAATTGCATGGTTTTTCTCACTTCTTTGATAAATGTTTAATTTTAAAATTCAACTATGTAGTAATATACTGAATAGTACTACCTTGTAAAACTTCAAAAGTATTACTTTTAAATTAATTTGTATTAGCAGCATTGAATTTGTGATAGTCAAAGTTGCTTTTTAAAATTTCGATTACTCTGTATCCGCCACGAAAACTCTCCCCTCCAAGTTGTCTAGTTGACGGTGGTCGATATAGCAACTGGTTATGTTAGGGAATTATTTCTCCGTTACTATTAAGAGTGAATCATTTCCTAGAAAGCGGGGAGGGGGGTGTAACACCCGTTTCCTCCCTAATATTTCCAAATAAAGGTCTTACTTGCATGCATATAAATCGTATAAGATAAAAAATGCAAAATTAGTACACAAGCTATGCAATAATTGCATAGTTTTTCTCACTTCTTTGATAAATGTTTAATTTTAAAATTCAACTATGTAGTAATATACTAAATAGTACTATCTTGTAAAACTTCAAAAGTATTACTTTTAAATTAATTTGTATTAGCAGCATTGGCAAATTATTGTTGAATTGAATTGTGATAGTCAAAGTTGCTTATTAAAATTTCGATTACTCTGTATCCGCCACGAAAACTCTCCCCGCCAAGTTGTCTAGTTGACGGCGGTCGCTATAGCAACTGGTTATGTTAGGGGAGATCTATTTCGAATGGGAGGAATCCGACGGAATCGGAGTTTTATTTTATTCTTGACGCCAGTTTGCGGCGGTAAAAAGAGTACTAAAAAGTATACGTCTTTTTGCGTCAGTTGAAAGACGTAAAAATAGTGCTTTACTGTATATATCTCGAACAAACTTAGGCGACGTTATCACATTGATCATAAACTTTCTTTAAAAAAAACAAATATCTCTAAAATTGTAGAAACAGTCTTTGATCTTTATTTAATTTATTTTATTTGTTTGAAAAAATGTGCAGTGAAACTTGGTTGATTCGAAACTGACTGGACCGCAATAAAAGTTCGATTTATCCAAAAATAAAATTATGAAAAACCGAATCTAAAAATGACAACAAGAGAAATCGACACTATATAAACTAAAAATGGCAATAAAGAGTTATTGTTAATACACTTTTAATACATTACACATAATTAATAAATAAACGATAAGTAATTTTTATAAATAAAATAATGATTATAATTAATTTTTTAAAAATAATTTCAATAAATAAAAAGTAATTTTGATATAAACGGTGTGCAGCACTTTTAATTCAACAATTATGCAGTAAGACTTCAAAATAAACGGTACGGCTCACACTATCATGTTTAAAGAAGTGGGAGATTTTGTCTGAGTGCATTGCAATAAAGTCCTCTATTGCATTAAGGACATTAAAAAATTATTCCCTTACAGTTCAAAATTTAGATGTATTTAACTAACAAAAACATTTCCGACTTGAAAACCATTTTTTATTTTAATTTCAAATAACCAATTTATAGACGCTATTTTAGCATTATGTTAATAGGAAATTCTAGAGATGGGAGTAAAATTTCGAATTCATGACGAATTCGAATTAAAAGTTCGAATTAGCCTAGGCAGCCTAGCCTAGCTTATATTAGCCTGTTACTGTTCGAATTAGCCTATCAGTAGCATATATTAGCCTTCTAGCAGTGCGCGCACGGCGTTGCCCATGGAATCAGGACTTCGACAAAATGGGGGGAAATAATGCTCACAATGACACGAAAAAGTTTTATTTCATCTAATGCGAGGAAGCAACAATGCATTCTGGGATCGTCCGGAGAAACTTCACTGTCAAATCTCGCTAGCAAAAAGAACTGTTTGAATTAATCAGGGAGAAATTAATTGAAAAAAACGGAATAAGATATTTTAATCGTACTTGTTTTAAATTCGACAGAAACGTTCCAGTTATAAGCAGAAAAAATGAGAATTATATAGTTATTAGAACGTCAGATGCGAAAATTTGAAGAAATCCGCATACAAAAATACCTTAAAAGTTACTATTATTTAAAAATTTCTCAAAATTGAGTAAATTATGTTGAAATTCAAAACAAACTTCATCAGAACGAAAATTATTTGTTGTATCCGATGGTGCATTAATTGTTTTTCAACGATCGTAGAAAAGATAGTACAGCCGTAAACGTGCCAAAAATGACCCAAAACAACACAAAACATTAAATCAAAATGTTTTAGATTAAATTTTGTAATTCCGGCTTCCAGATGCATTAAGTCACCATTACGTCTACATGTGTGCCAAATTTCATGGCTGTAAGTGCGATAGATTCGTCTGGACATTGCACACACGCAAACATTGCCTTTTATAAGTATAGATAACCATTCGAATTAGACGAGGCAATAGACTATTTTTACCAATAACCGTTCAAATTAGCCTAGGCAATAGTCTAGATTAGCGTATAACCGTTCAAATTAGCCGAGGCAATAGTCTAGATTAGTGTATAACCGTTCAAATTAGCCTAGGTAATAGTTTAGATTAGCGTATAACCGTTACAATTAGCCTAGGCAAAAGTCTAGATTAGCTTATAACCGTTCGAATTAGCTTAGGCGATTGCCTATAATCTAGGCGTACATCTCTGACATTACATTGGGCGTACATTAACCCATCATCTTTTTCGTTGTTGATAATAGTATTTTTCAGACGCCATTTAAGCCCAAATATACGTGACTGCTTAGTTTTCAATCGATCGTTCGTTTCCAAATCTACTTAGCCAATCAGAAGCGTTTTCATGGAATACCAAAGAAAACAGATCACGTCTCAGGCAAACTTTTCCTTCTCTGGCGAAACAATAACACGAGGCAGATAGATCCGATACATACTTATGCAAATCGTCCTCCGTTTTTAAATACACACATCATCCTCTTGGACGTCGCACTTAAGGGATGTGTTGCCGGAGCAGGAATTTGCAATTCAAATGAATGAATTTTGTGGAATTCTTTGTTTATTTGTCCGATGATCGAGATGACGGCATATCTCTTTAACTGTACCCGTCACGTTTTGTTTTTCTTCTTATTTTCCTCTTTAGAGATGGAGAGGAGCGTCAGCTTTATATGAATGCGCGTCAACTCAGAAGTTGGTTGGTTGGAAATTTTTGGAATTGATTCTGAATCGCATTAATGTCGATCACGTATTCATGGAGTGTTCCCTTTTGTGGGTTTTTGTCTTGGCTCTTGTGACAAAACGCAAATTTTGGATGTCGTTGGAACACATGCGATGCTAAATCAAAGAAGTGTCCCCGAAAGTTATTGTGCTTGAGTTTTTAACTTTTGGTTTATTTCGAGCGTAGTACAAATGGTGAAATGATGGGTTCGATTTTCCATTCTGTAGTTGAAGAGAAGCACTTCGAAGTTTGTGGCGCCATTTTAATTAATTTTTGACTTAAAAGTCTGCTTCAATTGAAACGTAGGCTAGTGTATTGCTTCGTTTCTAGTTTTTACTTTCTCGTATGCGAAGTTATACAAAGAGAAAGTATTGTAATCGTCAAAAAAATTCAAACTCGAGATTTTGACGAATCTCCACGTTTTAGACCTCCCTGAGTCCGAAAAACACAATTTTGGAATTATGTCTGTCTGTCTGTGAATACGATAACTCGAAAACTATTAGAGCTACGGGGATGAAATTTGGTATGTGATCTTTACACATAATTTGTAGGATTCTATCAAATTTTGGACAAAATCTGTCTACGGGAAGTCTGTTTGTCCGCGTTCATCTGAACTCTATAACTCAAAAACTTAAATAGCTAGATGGATAAAATTTTTTACACATTTCCTTCATCAGAAATGTAGGTCCGTATAAAATTTTGGCCCAAATCCGTCGAAGGGTTGACTGTCTGTCGGACTGTATAATCGTTTAGTGGTGAAAATTATATCTCCTTATCCTCCTGGGCTTAGAAAAATAAAAATTGGTATGATGGTTGCTAACATTAATTATAGATCTGTGCCCAAATTTCGTTTCAATCGGTTAAAAAGAAAGGCGTTCAAATTGCATATTCAATTTTTTTTTACTTGCGTACTGGGAACAAAATCTCTGCGCATGCGCAAGCTATTCAGCGATAGCGAACGAGGTCATTTCTCCCGTTTTCTTTTCGCCCGCGCACGCCCTCGCATTATCGGGGCCTGCTAGAGTGTGATAGAAAATAAATATTGCTGAGTTTTAATACATACGCATCTCTTTGAATTTGATTCTTCACCTAAATATTTTACAATTACTATAATCTACAATGAAAAGCCTTCTGATAGTCATTGCATTCTGGGTTACAGTAGGTTCGAATTTTTTATCCACGCAGGAGGAGGGGAAATGACAAATTTTTGAGAAGTATACGAGAAAGTTTAGGGGAGGCCACTCCCGCTGGTTATTTCACAATGTAATTCCTTTCCGTTAACACGCTGCCTTTGCGTGTAAGTTTCATTCGTGGCCATTGAGTGGAATTTACCTTTAAGGATATTATTATAAAAATTAATTTTATATTATCTGCATTATAATCTTGAAAATGGATAAATCGAAACTGGAATAAAGTATCGATTGGATCAACGACTGCCTTCTTATTCGCTCTACACTTCACCTAACGAAATATCATTATATGTATCATTTCTCTCTCTACAGCTGCTTGTCAATCGCTCTTCGATTTTCCCCAGTCAGTAGATTTTAATTTATGCTACCCTCGAAGCGAGGCTTCAATCTACGCAAGGCATTGTTCTTTTCAATGGCCTCTTTCAGGGTGCCTCTGATTTTTCGCTCCGATATCAGTCCAGACGGAATTCAGTCACCACAAGCCATTTGGCTGATTTACATAGGTTTTTATCGCCTTTTCCTTCTCGCGTTCCAAAATATGCAGTTTGTCTGTGAAGTGAATGGCTGGCTTAAGGGTCCCTCTGAAGCGAGACTTTAAACTCCAGCGTTTACGCTCCGATTTCAATCCAGACGGAATTCTGACCACACAAGCCGTTTGGCTCATTTCCATAGATTTGATTACTTTTTCCTTCTCACGTTCCAAAATATACAGTTTGTCTGTGAAGTGAATGGCCGGCTTTCTACAGACATTCGCGCCACACCAGTGAGAATCCCGGTGACAATCTCACCTTCGGGATTTTGCTGAAGACAACATATATTGCCCCATGTTTTTGGACATGGTATTAGAATCAGTATTTGTTTATTGAAGATTAATGTGCGGTAAATAGCAAGTTTAAGACGTAGATCAACGCTGTCGTAAATTTTTACTTTCCAGTTATTTAATGGTCTCGTTTATTAGGAAATGTATACTTTGGCCAACATGTAGAAATTTATTGACTATTTGACAGTCGATTCTAGTAATATTGATTTCTTGATACAATTAACTCCAATTTTACGTTTTTCTATTTGTCAAGAAGACCATGTCTTTTGTCTCTGGTGTAATCGACGAGTAATTTAGAAAATGTAATCGGTATTAGAAAAATGTGCGTTTCATAACTAAAAAATTCTGATACGGGTACCCCGGCAAAATAGCCTTAGCCATAAGAGCCCCGACAAATTGCCCAATTTCAAATACTAAATGACAATAAAAAACATTATTTGGTCGGGGCTATTTCGGCACAGGCTATTTTGTCGGGGCTCTTATGGCTTGGGCTATTTTGAAGGGTCACGTTCTGATATGCTTCTTTACCTTCTGCTTTTCACGAAATTAAATTACAAATTATTCAGAATTGTTATAAATAATTTTTATTTTCTTGGAAACTCATCATTAAATTATGTTCATTATTAATTTGAATTCTATTTCCTTATCAGTTTGCTAAAAATAATTAATTAGAAATTTTTTATATTCTGCTTCCAACTGATGAAGTTATTTTCCTTCTGCTTTTCAAATAAACTATTAATATTCAATTTTAATTTGTAATTGCTTGTTATTTATTTCGTTGGTTGGTGCATTAATATATTTGGTTATTTTCCATTTGCAATTATTTTTTACGTTGTTAGTTAACATTGTTAGTTGTTTTTAACCATTGCCAACGATTGAATTATAATTTTTACTTTAAATCAAGTATTTCGAGTACGGAAGCAATTGTTTAGTTGACTTTTTTATTGCTATTTATTATTATTTTTAATTACATTCTTATAAGTTTTGATTACATTGAAACTTTATTTTTTCGTACCAATTATTAGTGCCTGTAAATTGATTGAAGGACGCGTACTAGTATGTTTTTTAAGAGAGGGAAAAAAAAACTGGAAAATTAAACGAGTTCCAGAAAAAAGTGCCTTTTAAATTATTTCTCTCATTCAAAATCGAAATATTTCCTTCTAGCCGGACTCTTTAATAATTTTCTTTCTTTATGAAATCGTTGGATTCAATTGAGATGCCATTCAAATAATTAAAATCATTCTGTGCACAATTAAACTCTGGAAACGAACGCTATTTCAATTTCGTTTGGTGAAAAAAAATGAACATCGGAAAATAGAAATATTATTTTAATCTTTTCCATTAGCTGTTTTGTGGAATATGTTTTTGCTCCGAAGGTATGCCACTGAATTCAATCTTTTAAATTGAATAAATTTTTTTAAAAGTAACGTTTGTCTGCGTAATTTTTTTGGGTAACTTTTTTTCCAGAATTTAATACGGTTCATTCTAGCAATTTCCTCAAACAAATACGTACGTTTTTTTTCTTTCATAATTTATTTCATGTCTGAGTAACAAATTCGATTTTTTAAAAACGAAAAACTTTCTTTTATCGCCTAAGGTATTACATTTCCGGTACCGTAATTTTTCTTCGACGCTTAGGGATGATAAAATCATCGTAATTTTACTCGCTACCGGCTCTTTTGGCTGTTTTTTAATTTAAAATTTTCTTGTTAATTAATTACTCTTCAAAAGCGTTACTTTTTAATGAGAGGTGAACTTTTAATAAGCTCTTCTATATTCGTATCGTGAAGTATTCGACACTTTTGAAGTTTTGTTCTTTTTTTTTGTATTTTAATTATTCGGATTATTTTCCGTGTCGCAGCATTTCCTGACCATTCAGCCGCGTAAAAGATAGAACGTTAAACTCTTCGTGGCATATTGTGTTAGCAAAAATTGGAAAAAGAGAGTTTTTAATTTTGAAAGGAAAATTCTCGCGCTCTTGAATTTAAAAAAAAATGGAAGAAAACTTTTGTTCGTTCACTAGTTTAACTTTATCAAACGTCTTGCGTGTTAAAAAACAATTAAGCGAATTTTATAATTAACGCAAGTTTGGAGCTCGTTTCCGAAATTAGGAAAATAAAGAAGTTCTCATAAATTGCTTCCAATTTATAATTTTTAATGCGGTTAAAGTTTTTTTTTCAAGTTTATCTGAAATTAAATTACAAATTATTCACAATTTTTATAAATAATGTTTTTTTTAAAGCTCATCATTAAATTATGTTCATTATTAATTTGAATTCTATTTCCTTATCAGTTTGCTGAAAATAATTAATTAGAAGTTTTTATTATTCTGCTTTCAACTGATGTAATTCTTTATCATTACATGCATTCTAATGGTTTTTATAGTTCTATCACATTATCATTTCAAATTATATACCGAGTTATTCGAAACAGTTGCAAATGGCTGTAACTTTCTTGTAGACAACGATTGGGAAAAATGCATGCACTATTACTGAAAAAGCTTAAAGCGTTGTAATAATTTGCGTAGTAATAATTTTTCTATATGACATCTCTTGGTGACACTGGCGGGCTGCTGTGGCCTAGTGGTAAGGTCTCGGCTTCGTGTCCTGAGGGTTCCAGGCTCGAAACCCGATTCCATTGAAGATCTACCGTGTATGTGGACCCTGATGCAAGTTAAATCATATGTAGGGACCCAAACGCCCTCCCTCTGGTGTGGTGCGGAAGTTTGGAGAGAGGGTGACGGCTCAGGTGTCATGCTCGTCATCTGACAGCGGTTAAAAATTACGAGGTCCGTCCTAGAATAGCCTCGTGTTGCTTCAGAACGGGACGTTAATATAACTAAACTAAATTAACTGGTTACACGGGCAACAAGTGTCTGCTAGTCCATTTCACTATCATGTGAAAAATTCTCTTTGCGTACCTTTAGTTCAGAGGTTCCCAACCTGTGGTAAGCGTACCCCTGGGGTACGCGAAGGACTAGTTGGGGGTACGCGAAATCAAAATTGGTAATGGTGGAAACAAGAAAGCATAGGGAATTAAAAGAAGTTACAGAATTTTGTTTCCTCAAGTTAATACTTGCTATTTAATAACTATACCACTTGACTAGTTGATTGTTACGTAGTGTAATTATTAGCTATCCTTATAAGTTAAAGCGAAATTATTACAATACTCATTTCATTTGCTTTGGTATTGAACTGATACTATTGTAACCAGTGGGAGTGACCTCCCCTAAACTTTCTCGTATACTGCTCAAAAATTTGTCATTTACCCTCCCCTTGCGGGGATAAAAAAAAATCGAACCTACTGTAATCCAGAATGCAACGAATATCAAAAGGTTTTTCATTGCAGATTATAGTGATTGTAAAATATTTAAGTGAAGAATCATATAAAAAGAGATGCCTATGTATTAAAACGTAGCAATATTTATTTTCC
>BGPR01046387.1:0-12053 GCA_013235015.1 Araneus ventricosus
ATAATTTCCCTAATTGAAAGTTTCTTTCTATCTTCAATCGTAACAGAGTAATGGGGAAATGATAAATTGAGGGGGCTGGCGAATTGAATATCGCTTGTCAGCTCATAACTTCTAAGCAATTTTAGCTGACAAAAACTTTTAATATAAAAGTTGTTCGTTCTGATAAGGTGATAAATTGCCTAATTGATTTTTTTTCTTATCTTTAGTCGTAACAGAGCTATGGGGAAATGATAAGTTGGGGAGGGGATTGAAAATGGCTTTTTAGCTCATAACTTCTAAGAAAATGTGGCTATCAAAAAAGTTTCAATACAAAAGTTGTTTATAATAAAGAGGCAATAATTCGCCTATTGGAGTTTTCTTTCTATCTTCAATCGTAAACGAATTATGGACAAATGAAATTTTCAGACCTCCACCATTTCCATCCTCTTTCAGCTGGTTAGCCCATCTGTGAAATCGGCCAAGATTTTCACCGTCCTTACAACATATCCCTCACCGGTTAAAATCTAATCAAAATTACTCTACTTATCATGTTCACAAGATAACATAGGCAAAGCGTTATATACATCTCTACTAATAATGAGGAAAGGAACATTTCACACTGTATTCTCATAAGAATTAGAGCTACAAGAATGAAAGCAGGTGGAAGAGACTGCAAATGACGAGAGCTTTCCAACAAGGGGTAACATGCATATGTTAAAACGTACTTTAAGTTAGGGGGAAAGGAGGGGAAGGGTGGGAAAATCATTTTTCAGCTCATAACTTCTAAGCATTTGTAACTATCAAAAAAGTGTAACTACAAAAATTGTTTGTTATGATACGACGATAATTCGCCTAATTTAAATTTTCGTTCTATTTTCAATTGTAAAGGATTTATAGAGAAATGAAAATTTCCACCCCCACCATTTCCACCCTCTTTGGGCTGGATAGCCCATCTACGAACTCGACCGAGATTTTTACTATCCTTACAACATATCCCAGGCTGGTTAAAATTAAATCAAAATTACTCCAGTTATCGTGTTCACAAGATAACATGGGAAAAAGCGTTATACATATACAATATATAAATAAACTTTTTAACGAACGGTGGTTTTGGGTTCTAGGGGTCAGGATCGGTGAAGATCTGCAGAAATTTTCCAAAAATCGTGTCATGAGAACCATTGCAATAGGTAGACTTCCTATAAGAATCTACCTAAAATATTTGACACTTGTTATGATAATCTTTATAGCGTCTAGCTTGATTTTAGGAAGCACAAAACTGTGCAGTGTGAACACGTGCTCTTTCGAAATAAACGCAAATTGAAGAAAAAATTTATTTTAATTCTTTGAAATATTATTTAGCTTTATTTTACTGTTCATTTATAAATGATTATACTAATGTGAAGAGGCAGTCCTAAGATAAAAGAGATAGTAAGTGATAGATGTAACAGAAATCTTCTTAATTTTAGTGTACAACGGCTTGCAACGTCCGGGGAAATAGAATTATTCCTTATTTTATTAATTAGAATTATTTTGGATATTCATGGGATCACTATATCTACAACTCTGGCGAAGGACCAGTAGCCTAATTTCACCTGTGTTACATTTTTACTTACCGTATTGAATCGTACCGCACTCAATTTCGAAAGCGTTTTTAGATTGAAAAAAAAACGAACTATTCAATTTGGCTTTACTAAAAAAAGAAATTCCAAAAATCACCTCAGAGATATTAGCTCAGCGTTACTACTGACCAAAAATTTAACTTTTCATTTTTCACAGAGCGCATGACTTGCACTACATATTAGCGAAATTTTGTTTCGTTTGGAGCCCAGAACAGGATATAGAACTTAATCAATGGTCGAACTTTGATTATAGCAACCCTAGTGATTGCTATTGGTTGAAAGCCTCTATTATGAAGGTGCGTCGTCGCAGATAACAGGAATAAACAAGATTGATTACTTATTCTTGCCTGGCAGAGGCATGTAATATGTTCTGAAATGGCGAGTTATAAACGTATCATTGGTCCTGTGCATTAATGATGTGCGAATAATTTTTTTAAATTCCCGCTTCCATATCAAACCAAAATTTCTTATAATAAAATATCACAACAGATTTTTTATAAATTTGGCATTTCTTTAATATATTAACCCGGCAATGCATCATCGCAATAGGTGTATGATCACAGAGTTCAGTATCAGATGGTGGCTTTGAAATAAAACGTGTTGACAAACCATTTTGCGGAAAAGTTTAAAAAATATGTGAGAATTTAATTTTTTAAAAAGATTTTTTTACTAGTTATAAATGTAGGAAATTACCCGTAAAGTACTGTTTAATCATTGCAAAATGTACGAGCTAGATTACTTAGGCTTTCCGGCAATAGGTGGCGATACCGTTCTGCCACAAGCAGCGCCATCTTTTTTCTGAACAAAACCCGAGTGCAAGTCAGAGAGAGCAGAGCAGCAGCACCACAGGCAACCGAAATGCTTTAACTTCTCTCGTTCCTCTGTTAATTACTTTTGGGGTTTAAGCCACCCGGTCGTAAGTAACATGCCTCGATTAACTTTATAATGGCACTCCTTAACACTAAATCCTCGGCTCTCCTCAGTACTAAATCTTTAACGTATAAACATTAATCGTAATCCATTCTAACTATTCCTACTTAATCTAGCTCAGCGTTATAATCATATCTCCATGTAAATCATCTTAACTTTTCTATGTACATATACATTTTTCCTCCCTGTAAATTCTCCCTAGTGTTGTAATAAATATTTGTTGTGTTTAATCGCAAAGTCTCCTCTTATATTTTAAAGAGTATTTTGTTTTAGGTTATTATCGGTGTGAATCCTTAAAATCCCCCTAGACATAAATCCCAAGCCACTAACCTCTTAAAGGTAACCCTTATGTGGTCGTATTGTTCCTTGAACAGAATCGCACATAAATATTATATTGCAGCAAAGTTAATGAATGAAGACCAAATTGCGAATTTAAGATTATAACTTTATAGAAAGGTATTTTCGATGTTCAAAATGTAACCTTTTTCGTTTACGTAATTTCTCCTCTCTTTTCAGAGTGACTCTGGCGGCCCTTTGATGTACAAAAACACCGACTTCGATTTCCCAGTTGGTATCGGCACTGAGCGACGGGTGCTGGTGGGCATCGTTTCCTTCGGTTTCCGGTGCGGTGAACCTGGATTTCCGGGAGTGTACACACGCGTATCCAGTTACATGCCCTGGATATTACGACACATGAAAGACTAAGCATTTCGAACCGCACTAAATATGTTTTAATAAACATATTTATTATTGTTTACCACTAAAAATGTTTTAATTTATTACTTATCTTTCTCTGCTTATTTATTTGTTATTGTATTATTAATGCTTGAATAAACCCGAGTTGAAACTTGATCTTCCATTTTTGCATGTCGCCTTATTCTAGAAAACGATTTAACCAGTGTGTGTCGTTTTGTATTTGTATATAATTTATGTTACGGTTAATTTTATTAATCGGTTATTATGAATAATAAACGTTCAATGTGATAAATCATTTATCACTTTAACCGGTTATTCTAGCAGAGTATGTGAACCATCACGTCATATTAAATTGGGCTAATTGGTTGTCTGATAAATTATGTTTATTCGCAGTTTCAGTCTCACTTCAGCCGCGGGGGACTAGTGGTAAGGTCTCTGTCCTGTAGCTGGAGGGTTACAGCTCGAAACCCGATTCCACTGAAGATCCGTCGTGTGTGGGGCCTGTTGCACGTTAAATCAGACGTAGGGGGTCAAACGACATCCCATTGGTGTGGTGCAAAAATACCCACACTGGCCCGGCCTACCCAAAAAGGGTGTAAGGCCGGTGGAGAACCAGCGGGGAGAGCTCCACCAGCATATGGAGGACGGGATTTATTGGGTACAATAAGATAATACAGGCATTGCCCGAACAGGGGCAGTAATTTTGTATTTAAAATTGTATTAAATTTATTTTTGAGCTGGGAGTGTAAACATGGTTCGACCCACCTCGGTGGGGAGAAAATAGCTTGATTTACTGCTCGGGCAAGCAGTAAAATTATATTAAAATAGATAAGTATTGAAAAAGAAACAAACAAATAAACACAGAAAAAGCAGTAAAAATCAGATATATAAAAAAGTCAAATATTGAAACCCCATAGTATAAAAACAAAACATACACAAACAATATTACACATCAAACGACACACAAAACACAAATAAAAATTGTACCAAACATAGAATTAAAAATACATAAATTAATAATAATAATAATTACTTCTGAGATAGAGAGGAATAAATTCCGTTAGTCAACGGAAATGCACGTCTCGCGTATAAGGGAATATCAAATTATCAATTACAGAATGTTTTTTTGAGTAAAACTGCGCAAGTAAAAAATTACTTTATGTCCTATGCAGGATAAAAACGGCCAATGGGAGTGGAAAAGGAATGAAATTTTGAAGTCTAAAAATAAAAAGACCGTTGGTGTGGTGCGGAAGATTGGAGAGGGGTGTGCCAGATCAAGTGTCGTCCTCGTCATCTGACTCCGGTTCAAAATGACGAGATCCGTCCCCAAATAGCCCTCGTGTTCCTTCAAAACGGGACGTTAATATAATTAAACTAAGCATTGTCTCATTACGAATCCCTATTGTATGCTTTTCAATCTTCTTTGAAGTTTATAATATACATATATTTGTGACTTTTATTTTAACCTTACTTCGTATTCTGGTTTTCATGAGTGATAAACTATGCTGCAAAAAACTCTTGTTTATATTGCGATCCATTGGACTCTCAATCTTTTAAATACGGGAATGTCCCATACATCTCTTCAAGCAAAAGACGATGGCCGTCCGAATATCACTCTGAAAATCACTAAACCAAAAACCATAATAGCCAGAAAGGAGTTGTGAAATTTATGCATAATAAAAAGGAAATTAAATCTGTTAGAATGTGTTAGCGGACTCTAGTCTTTTAGATTTTCAGAAAAAATCCTTACAGGTAAAGTATATTTTATTTAAAAAGTTCTAATTCCCGAAGTGATATAACAATTATATTCTCTCTGAAATCTCAGAAAAAAATAAATTTTCCAAGAATCAAAGAAATAAGTAAATAAATATGACCTGCATCCGCAAGTCATATTTATTGACGTATCATACTTAACGCAAATATTTCGAACCTGTTCCGTTTCAACATATTCCAGCCTTGAAATATGTCGAAAGAGAGGGAAACAAAGTTATCAGAATTCCGTTTCCCTCTTTAGCTCTTCCCTGTTTCGAGGGCCATCGCGCGATTGTGATTCGAGCAACATCCTTCGTTAACAAGATGGGAGCTACTCTTGTGTTTCTGGAATTATTCGTGTACATCCAGCTTTTGTCTGCGCAACTTCAAAATGGCGGTAAGATTTTTAGTTTTATCTGTATTAACGGCCCTTTTTGAAGCAACACGAGGGATATTTTGGGACGGACCTCGTAATCTTGAACCGCAGTCAGTTGGCGAGGACGACACCTGAGCTGGTACATCTTTTCAAACTTCCGCACCACACCTGCAGGAGGACGTTTGACCCCCTTCGTATAATGTAACGTACAACGGGTCCAATACACGATGGATTTTCAGTGGAATCGGATTCGAGTCTGGAGCCCTCCGGTCCTAAAGCCGAGACCTTACCACTAGGCCACCGCCGCCAAATTGCATATAGGGAGTTCTGCTCCAAACAGAAAAGTTTTCGAGTACGGAGCACGTCTTGCTCCTCACCAGTCTAGCTGTTAATTTTACCATACCGTAAACCATACACCAAATACGGCAGATCATATTTTAACAGAATGTTCTAATTTTAACTGCCATCACTTACGTATTTTTAAAAGCCAACCCAAGCTGGCATCCCCTCTTCAAACTTTTGGCCTCCTACGTATGGTTTACCCTGCAGCAGGCCCATATACGCGACAGACATTCAGTGGAATCGGTTTTCTGACTTGGGACCTCCGGCCCTGAAAACGAAACACTACCACTAGGCCACCGCTGCCAAATTACATATAGGGAGTTCTGCTCCAAACAGAAAAGTTTGCGAGTACGGAGAACGTCTTGCTCCTCACCAGTCTAGCTGCCAGTTTTACCATATCGTAGAGTCGATGTTAAATTAACTCGCCTATGTATTGGTCATACCAGGTACACTCATTGGTACTTGTTATTCCGAGAATCCATCCCAATGTGTACATCATGTAATACACGCAATACGGCTGATCATATTTTAACAAAATGTTCCAATTTTAACTGGCATCACTTACACATTTTTAACAAGCCAACCCAAGCTGGCATCCCCCTTCAAACTTTTGGCCTCCTAGGTATGGTTTACCCTGCAGCAGGCCCACATACGCGGCAGATATTCAGTGGAATCGGTTTTCTGACCTGGGACCCTCCGGCCCTGAAGCCGAGACACTAGTACTAGGCCACCGCCGCCAAATTACTTATAGGGAGTTCTGCTCAAAGAATAAAAGTTTGCGAGAACGGAGCACGTCTTGCTCCTCACCAGTCTAGCTGCCAATTTTACCATACCGTAGAGCCGATGTTAAATTAACTCGCCTATGTCTTGGGCATACCAGATATACTCATTGGTACTTGTTATTCCGAGAATCCATCCCAATGTGTACATCATGTAATACACGCAATACGGCATATCATATTTTAACAAAATGTTCCAATTTTAACCGGCATCACTTACGTATTTTTAACAAGCCAACACAAGCTGGCATTCCCTATTCAAACTTTTGGCCTCCTACGTATGGTTTACCCTGCTGCAGGCCCACATAAGCGGCGGATATTCAGTGGAATCGGTTTTCTGACCTGGGAACTTCCGGCCCTGAAGCCGAGGCACTACCTCTAGGCCGCCGCGACCTTACATTAAGGTGTAGAGCGATAAACATTCATTTTCATATAATTTTTATAATGAGTTGTTTATTATGTAATGTCATTCATTTGCTATTATTTTTGTATAAAAAGAAAAAATTTTTAACATTTCTCCTTCATTGTATAAAAATTTACACTGCGCAAGATATTCATTATGCTGTATGGCCACTATTTTGTTAACAGACCCTGCAGAATGGGGTACAACAAAATTTTACCTCTATTAACCCTCTTGTTCCTAAGGCCATTGAAATAAAGAGACATCAAAGTACGGGACCGCCCGAGCTCCTCTATCTAGATAATGAAAATTCACTCCCCCCCCCAAAAAAACCACAATGACAGCTGGCACTGTCCGAATTCTGAGAAAACCCACCGTTTCCCCAAACACATCTGGGGGAGCCACTCTAAGGAAGAAAGCAAGCGCCGCGGGTGTGAAATCAATGACACTCAATAAAAAGGGGGTGGAAATTTCGCAGCGATATTCGGACGTTTCGGACGGCCATCGTCTTTTGCTTGAAGAGACGTATGTGACGTTCCCGTATCGATGGAAACAGTTATTATAAAAACATCAATTTTCCTCTTACTGTTAGCGATTAACAGTAAGATAAAAATTACTGTTTTTCAAAATATAATCTTAATATATGCTGGATTTCTGCTGTTGTTGTTCTGACTGTTGCCACTTGGTCTAGCGTAACTATCTGAACCCAAGAGTCAAAGACCCGTGGTGAAAAAGAAGTGCGACTTTGCAACATTTTAAGGTTGAAGTTTTACTTTAGTTCAAATATACTGCTAAATGTTGCCTTCTTGGAGAACTTTCAGGAGAAATTGGCCCACGTTTGTGTTTCGCATGGACGAAAATTAGAAAAACCTCTAGAAGCTGGCCCAACCTCACCGAGTAATTCACTTGTAAAAGCACACATTGTTCTGTGAGTTTTGGGTTTCTCTTTCTTTTCGTGGAGATTTATTTTTGTTAATAGCTGATTTCTTTACTTATGTAAAACTTAGAATGATTGAAAATACAACACGATATTTACTAATTTAATGAAACGTTTATATCGAGGTTGTGAGTAAAAGAAAAAATTCTGAAAAAGAAATCAGGAAAGGGGTGGGAATGAAGAAGGAAGGAGTGTTTTTTGACAGAAAGCATACGCGACAGAAAGAGTCCGAATAATTTGAGTGCTCAATATTAAGTGTAGTCTAACTAATTATAGGCTCTACCGCTGTGATAAAAATTTCAGAGATGGTCGTGTTCTTTCATGCCTGGGGCAAATATGGTTTTTTTCTTTAATTATTAAGATTGTCATTAAGATTATTTTGTGATGTATTTCAGCATCGTATGAATAATCGTGGAGCCTTCTGTATCAAAAATAATATAATTATTGGACGTCTATCACAGCACAAACATATAAAACAAACACATACTTTTACATCACAAACGTTACATCACTCACTGACATCGAATTCCATCTTCAATCCTCTTATTATTCTCCGTTGCTAGGCAACGTTAGCAAAAGACAATATATATCGTTGCCAAACTATTTTTATAACTTTTAGAAAAGAATTAATACCAAACGATTTTTTAATTACTTTTTTACAGCCAAACGATATATTTAAATTAATTTCTTTTATGACCAAACGATTTTTTATCTAATTAATTTCGTTTCTTTAAATATTTTAATAATTCTAAAATATATATCTTTTTTATTCGTTACGAATATTACAATTTCTATCTTTTCAACAACGCTAAATTTGCTAGGTATGTTTTATCAAGATGATAATTTTTTTTGATAATCAGTGTTATCTTCAGTCTCTGATAAAATAATTAATTTTATAACGATGCACAGTTTCAAAGTCTTCTCAGATGTTAATTTGATACATATTTGAATCATTACCTCTAATTATGTCTTAATAACAAAACCCACTAACAAAAACATGATTTCTTTTCAGAACTCTTATTCAGAAATAAATTCTATGCATCCAAATCATAGAATTTAGACTTATGGCTCATTTTTTCGAAATCCAATACATTACTTCAATATTTAATATCACATACTTTACTAATTACGTAATTAATGGTTGAAATGCAGTTAAAAATCTCTGACAATATAAGATTTATTTTTACGCTATTCTGTATTTCACACTGCATTGGTTCGGCTAATTCGTAGATGACAAGGACACAATAAAAATGGGAGTTATCCAAAATTTCGAGTTAGGAAGAACTGAGGCTAAAAATGAATACAGTAAGAGAAAAGAGAATATTTTAAACTGAAAAATAGCAGTAAAGATTTATTTATAATACTTAGTAGTCTTAATTTAAAGAGTTGTATAATAATTATAATTAGGGGAGACTTGGGAGAGATGATCCCTTGGGAGACTTGATCCCTGGGTCTAAAACCAGAGAAAAAATGCAATTAAGTCTCTGAAACTAGCAACACTAATAAAGTGATCCCTTATCAACAGATCTGACAACAGAATTTCATTCAGCCATTTTTATTTTTGTTGTAAGAAAGGAATCTCTGATTTCGTATAGTCAAACTTCTTTTGGAGTAGGTAGTTTATGTTTCTTATTTTTTGCTAAATATAACTAAATTACTTAAGTTTATTGATATAATATACTAACATTCTTTACTGCTTAAATGTTGTTATTTACATCCAATACAGTTTCTTTACTTTTGATTTAACAATTCATTTTCTAACACATGCATATTAGGGACACTTGATCCCCATTGTATGGGGAGACTTGATCCTGGGAACAAGTGTCCCCAAAGTTAAGTTAAATTAATATTGACAATTTTATTACCCCTCCCCACTGGCCATTGTGATTTTCAAGTTACATTTAGATAATATGAATATTATTTAGAATATGGTTACCTTGATTTTGGCTGGTTGACATAGGTAAAAAGTTAATATGTGGCTTCACATGATAGTTAGCAAGAACATGGTGACGGTTTCACGGAAAGAGAAAATTAGTCATTCCGTATGAAAAATTGAAAAGAAGATTTATCATCTGAATGCGAAATAAATTTTCTAAGAAAAAAAGTACTTCATTCCAACCAATTTATTTATCCAGAAAATAGTGACATTAGTGTTGTGGACAATGACGACATTGTCAAAAAACTACCTAAACCAGCCATGATTGATGGAACTCTTCGAACTGTAAGAATTTTAACATTTATTTTTGATTTTTAAAGCTTTGAAAATGTTAATTGATCATAAATTTCAGCGATAACAATCATTCATATGGGAAACAGTGATTTTCAATAATGTAGAATTTTATAAATGTGTTTTTCTCCCCTTTGACATGTTAGTCAACAATAAATTTGATTTCGACTACTTAATTTGAATCATTTCAATTCATCTATTTCAAGGATCAAGCCTCCCTTGAAAAGGGATCAAGTCTCCCTGCAATTGGGGAGACTTGATCCCTTTTCTAATTGTTGGAAAACAATTTATTTTCATTTTAAAAATGGTTTTTCAAAAATAAAAAATACTACAACAAAAAAGACAAATAAGCCTTTAATAATGACTGAAAACATTTTTTTTAAATTTTGTTTCTTCCAAAATAAAAATTAAAAACCGAAAAAGGGATCAAGTCTCCCAAGTCTCCCCTAATAATAAATTATTAATAATATTAATTAATTATATGAAATTATAATTTCAATGAATTGGTAAATAATTGTAACAAACAACCCTACACAGAACTTTTAATGCAACAATTGTACAAAATACTTCAAAATAGACACTAAAATTCACATCTAAGATATTCAAAAATTTTAAAACACAGAAATTTTCTCATAGAATTACGTTGAAATTCTGGGACGAATTAAGGGCGTTAAGTGAACATACGACTCTTAAACTTAGAAAAAATGGGAGGGAACTGTCAAATTCGATGCATTATATCTTTAAAACAATGCAATTCACAAACTCAACTTTCTTCCTAGAAAAATATCTGTTCTTTCTCTTATAGCACACACATTTTCAAACCTTTATATTGGTATGTAATTATTTTAGAGAGTAATAAATATGGATATAATTTTTGGAGGAAAAAATGAGATAGTCACCTTGCGCGCATGATTACGGATAAAATATTGGTCTAAGCACAATATTTTGGGTATCTAAGTAATCCAAACAATCTGTTTAAGAAACGGAACCACAATTTATTAACATTTATATTTAATTTCTAATTTATGTACCAATTTAAAATAAAAATGTTAAAAATAGTTTTAAAAAACCCTAAAAAACTTCTTTGGAGAAAATATGCACAAAATTGTGGTTCAATTTGTAGAACATAGCGCAATACATATTCAGTAAAAATTTTATGTAAAAATATTCAATAGTTCTTGAGATTTCGTGAGTGCAATAAAGAGAATTTTGGAATAAAGAGATCTCAAAATACGGGAACGCGCGAGCTCTTCTATCTAGATAATGAAAATTCACTTTCCCCCCAAAAAAACCACAAAGACAACTGGACCTGTCCGAACTCTAAGAAAAAACACCCTCTTCCCCAAACACATCTGGGCGAGCCACTCTAAGGAAGAAAGCAAGCGCCGCGGGTGTGAAATCCATCACACTTAACGAAATGGGGTGGCAATTTTAGAGTGATATTCGGACGTTTCGGGCGGCCATCGTCTTTTGGTTGAAGAGGAATATGGGACCTTCCCGTACCGACAGAGTTAAATCAGATGTAGTGGATCGAACGTCCTCCCGCTGGTGTGGTGCAGAAGCTCAGTCGCCTTCGTCATCCGAACGCGATTCGAAATTGGAAGCTCCGTACCAAAACAGCCCTAGTGTTGTTTCAAAATGGGACGTTAATATAATTAACTAAATCAGATATGTTAAACTTTTGTATGCAGGGTTATTTCTAATGAACGACTATAGATAGAGACATAAACGATGCATCACTGGATAGAAGAACGTTCAAAATTTTATTTCATGCATTCAACAAGAGCTCCATTTGTTATGCGACAAACATAACTTCAACGAAGTAACTGGTCCCTGGTTTTTGAACTCACTGCTGTAGCAATTCGATTTCGGAAATCTTGAAAAGTAGCGGGTAGTATGCGACAAACATAACTTCAACGAAGTAACTGGTCCCTTGTTATTGAACTCACTGCTGTAACAATTCGATCTCGGAAATCTTGAAGAGTAGCGGATAGATGCGACAAACATAACTTCAAC
>BGPR01046389.1:0-12053 GCA_013235015.1 Araneus ventricosus
AAAATGAATTGAATTTAATAATGGATATCAGAAAGAAAAATCTGTAAATATATTTTTGGAAAATTTTAATTTTGAACCCAGATAGCAATTTTAGTTTACAGCAATCTTGTTCTGCAAGTTTGCAGCAGGTTTGACACGGCAAGAGTGCAAGCATGAAAAAAGTTAATGCAAATGAATTAGTCACCACGAGTCAAACGTGTCGCAAATTTGTGGCGTCAAACTCATTGCAAACTATAGCAAAAACAGAGAATGCAGATAAACCTCGGATTCGAACCCACGACAACCCACTTCAGTCGCTTTAGCCACTGAGAGAGGGGGACTCTGATAGGAAAGATAGATTGCGCTAATAGATCGTGCAGCTACACCTTTAATTTTAAACTGTTTTCTTGATTTCATTAATTTTTTAAATTTTGAGTTGAGAATATGATTTGAAGTCAAAGAGAGAGCGATTTTGGCTAATAACTACGTTTTACTAATAGAATAAATTATGAAATTAGGGTTAAAAGTAATTACTTTTAAAAATATGGGACAAAATGTGAGTTATTAATTTTCAACACACATTGACTGTTTTCAGGTTTAATTTTGTTTATGAACGTTAAAATTTCAACATTAAGAAAAAGGCGATATATAGTTTTCTTTAAAGTGCGAGTTCTATATTTAGCAAAAAGATTAGAGCATTTTTCAATTTTTTTATATAAAAAAAGACCTAGTTAGTTTTTTTTTCAAATTATAATTGATTTATTTAATTAATAAAAAGAAGAACGGTCTTGGAGACGCTATTAAAAATCGGATGATTTTTAAAACAGAGACAAATATAAAAACCAGATATTTACAACTATATCCAGGTCGTGGTGTGTAAGTGTGATGAATCATCTTTGCAGCAAACTTGTTTTGCAATTGTGGTGTGAAATTTGTCATAACTTCATAGTAAACTTGTTTTGCAAGTGGGTTGATCGATTATGCTTTGTTACTTTGCAGGAAGTTTGCATGTTATCTGGGAAGGATTAAAACTAAATCGATTAAGTTATTTAAGTGATACTAAATTGATGAGATAATTATGGGAGGCAAAAGACAGTGATGATACGAGCGAAGACACTTTTAGGAAAATTGTGCCATTCAAGGATCGAAATCGGAATATTGGGTTAGAAGTGCGATGCCTTGTCAACTATGCTATCGGAAAGCGCAGACTGAATGTGAAACAGGGATTTTTGTGATTTCGACTGTCATCGATATCGTAGCTTAGATTTTGGAGATTGCTGAATTTTAGATGGAGGGGAGGGTTTGATTAAATTTATTTGCAAGTTTTTGAATGAATTTTATTTTTTTAGAAAAGCCCAAGTCGCTGACTGAAACTATTTTGGCGTTGACCTGAACGTTCTGTGGCTCGCGTAAGCCCATCTGTTTCATTTCTAACTGATCCCATTTGAATGATTTCATCCAAAATTTCATTATATTGTAAGAAATATTGTGAACTCTAAGTCTTAAACTCATTTTTCAAGATTAAAATTTTTTTACAGAAAAACGAATATATTAGCAAGATATTCTTATGAAGTTATGCCTAACATGGCGGAGGCTACCGTTTTCATTTTGTAAACAAACCGAACGTTGCCATCAGAATAAAGAAATTAACCCCTTTTTGCGCAACGTTCCTTTAGCGTTATACATATATAGATGTCCGAAGACGAAAGAAATCTTGAGCTGATTTTGACATTTCCTTACAAGTTTCTCGTGGCGAATCAATGCCTAACGATGTTGATGAGGATGACATGCATAAAGAATTAATGGTGTATGAAAACCTGAATGATGATACTACTGATCCTTTAATAGTAAGGAATTTACTGAAGATTTCATTTCATCTTTTCTAACTTAGTCTTAAGAATGCTCTTAACTCTGTCACTCACAGTGTGACAGGCGAAAGAAGTTTCTCTTAATTAAAAATCGTCGAGGTGGCAAGAGAGATTGAGTAATTGAAGCTAAATTGTAATAGAGAAATACTTGTCCAAAGAGAAATTAACTTAGATGGAATTATTGACGATTGGAAGAAGAGTGAAATTTTAATTTATTAAATTGCTTGCTGAAATAATTATAACTGATGTTATTTAATACTAAATGCTTACTTTTTAAATTGTTTTATTTCATATTCATATTCTGTTTTCCTATCAACATCTTTCAAAGGTGTGAGGTGAAGAAATCGATTTTTGCTAAATTTTGTATTTTCGAGAATATAAGGCAACGTCTTTTTCAAAAAAAGTTATTAGCCCATAAGCAGCACACCCTTTATATTTGGAATTTAACTGATGATTTAATTAAATTTGCCGCCAATTTCTTTAAATGCTTAAGTAGTCAAGTTTTCTTCTACCTACGAAGAAATGTTCTCTTTTTTTTAACATTAATTTTTAATTTTAAATCCATATTGGTTTAGAAAACGAGTGAAGGAATTACAGGGCGAAAGCGGCTTCTATTCTAGAACTCGGCCAGTATTCATTAGCTCCCAAAAGCTTGCGTTTTGATACCAATGCCATTAAGATGTGGCGCCATCTCTTAGAAACTGGAAGCAACGATATGTTTCTATTTCCCTTTTAATAAATTTTATTCAGATAATACCTTCAAAGGTCCCTAAGTAGGCTATGTAAGCAATCGGTAAACCATCCTATATATTGATAGCTTCTTCATCACTGTGGATCTTGTATTCGTTTTGAAAAAGACATGTTGTCAAACGAAATAATAATTTATAGAATTGGTGTAACAATAGTCTCATATTATCCAATGGGACATTTTTAACAAAACGATTCGACTGGAGAAAAAATATTTCTATAAAAATATAAGATATTTCATTTCATCTTTTCTACCTTAGTCTTAAGAATGCTCTTAAGCCTTCCACTCGCAGTGTGACAGGAGAAAGAAGTCTCTCTAAATTACAAAATAGTTAAATTTTATTTCAGATCCTCGAGGTGGCAAGAGAGATTGGGCAATTAAAACTTAATTGTAATAGAGAAATACTTCTCGAAAGAAATTATCTTAGGTGTCATTATTGACGGAAAAAACAAGGAGAGCGCAATTTTAATTTATTAAATTAATTGCTTAGTTTAATAATTAACATACATATAATTTAATAATAAATACTTTTTTTTCAAATTGTTTTATTATATATTCATATTGTGATTTCGCTATAAAAATCTTTCACAGGTTTGAAGTGAAGAAATTAATTTTTACTAAGTTTTAGATTTACGTGAATATAGTGTGACGTCTTTTTCGAGAATATTACGTCTTTAATCGACATACGCTTTATATTAGGAATTTAACTGATGAACCAATTAAATTTGCGGACAATTTTTTAAATGCTTTAGTTAAATACTTAATTTTCTCTTTTTTTTATTTTAAGGAAACTGCAGAATGTTTTTTATGTATATACAGTAGTTTAGAAAACGAGTGAAAATATTGTAAGGTGAGGAGGCAGATGAAACAAAATTGCGCAATAGAAGCTATGATTAAAGAAACGAGCCTGTTTCAATTGGCGTTCGAAAGCTTGCATTTTCACTCTAATGGTTTTAACATGTGGCGTCATCTCTTAGAAATTTGAAGAAACAAATTGTTTAATTTTTCTTTTAAGTTAAATTTTTTACAAATAATACGTTCTAATGCTCACTAACGCTAACTAAGTAAGCTTTGTCAGTAATCGGTAGACCATCTTATATACTGATAGCCTGGTCAATACTGTAGAGCTCGTATTGACTTGAATTAGATGGTTCGTTGAGTACTAGCGCCAATTCTCAGTGTGAGCTTCTTCAATTAAACATAAAAGAGAGAGAATTAGTACATTGCAGAGTGCGATTTAGATATTGTCTTTAACAGTGCCTGCTAAAGGGGGAGTTAATTTGGTAAATATTATTGGATCCGGTCAAATATGAATTGAAGGTAAACGCAGGATGCATAATCAACGACAGTTTCGATAAAAAAATTAGTTTTTCTGTCTCAAGTATCAGTTCTAAATAAGTGTAATTTCAATCACACTTTGAATTTTCATAGTCTTATTAAGTGAAAGGATGAATAATCCACAGTTATTTAATACCAAATATTTTTGCTATTTTTGATTTCAAATATGTAACTGTGTTCACATATCCCTAAGTTTTTATTACCATTTTTTTAAATTATACAGACTATAAAATATATTCTAAGAAATATAAATACTAAATCATATAATCCCAATAAATTAAAATACTAAATATACACTAAGAGCATATGCAGAATTAGTGCATGTACATTGAGTTTGTTATATTCAAAAAATATTGAAAAAAGACAAACCAGAAATATGAGTTTTCAACAATTAAATTGGTTACACAGCTTTGGATGTGCTAATAGCCGGTTAAATCTATTTTGTTGTACAAACTATCCCAGTTACCATTGTTGAAAAAACAGAAAAAGTAACCAACCCTAAAACTGAAAAATGTTAGAAGAAGGAATCATACTTAACGCTAAATCAATGCGTATATCTAAAATAAAGCAAAATATATTGCACATTAATTATTGCACTAAAATTAATTGATTCATTATTCTATAAAAATTCTTAATCATTTTAAACTAAGAACTACAAAATCAAAGTGTATCAATTATCATTTGCTTTTAACAAAAATTCGCAACAAACCAAATCTAGGCGCCAGATGCAAACAAGCTAATTTCGAATTAAATAACAAATAATTTTAAATTTCAAAATTAGTCTGATACTGATACCTGAATTAAAAATTCTAATACATATATACAGAGAGAGAGAGAGAGTATAAATCACACACACACATAAAATAAAAGAGTATAAAACGTGAAATGAAAAACGCAATAAAAGCACAATAACATGTCTTCAGGGACTGAAGTTATTGTGAATTGTTAAATATAAAAAGTTAGACATTTTCTTGCAATCAGTTACGCCGTAAGGCCTAAAACACTGATTTTCATCCCTAATGTCAAACCAAAAACAGATATAGGAGTTTTGAATAATTAAAATAAAAGAACGATGTGATATAACACTAGAGAAAAGTAAGAATAAATACGTTACGTACCAGAAGGGACGAATGTTGACGTGGCGCTTAACTTTGGCTGTTGCCATTGAAGTGTAGTATGTTTGGAACGATGAAGATTAAATGGAACAGCGATAACGATAGAAAGCGCAGAGAAATAGTGGAAGAAATCAGTAAAATATGAAAAACCAGTGAAAAATGTCTAAAAGCATTTTTCTTTCTCTTTTCTCGCACTTTTATCTTCACTCGGATATACAGTAGAGTCTCCCTACAACGAAATCTCCCTACAGCGAATTTCTTCCTATAACGAAATTTTTAATCAGAATGTTAAATAACATTTAAAATATTCTCCATATAACGGAGTGGTTGTCTCCCTATAACGAATTTTTTGAGACCTTTATCTTTTCGATGTTTGTCATTTTTGAAGAAAGTTGCTAATTTCTGTTCAAACAAATCGCTCACACGTGCCTGTTTCTGGAACCACTCGCATTGTTCGTTCCAGCGATAACACATAACAATAGAATGCTATGTGAAGGGTAATGCAGTTGTGGGGACCTGGGGTTTCTACAGAGGGAGCAACATTTCTACGGGTCAAGATTCCAAGAATCGGGGTGGAGTGGGGGTGGAAACAGCAAATGGATGTGGCAATACGCATTTTATGTTTATCCGTACTAGTACATATTATTCTCGAAATTGGTGAATTGTCTTCTCTTTTGAGCATTTTATTTATACAATAAAAATTAGTATAATTTTAACAAGTTTATAATAAATATTACTTCATTTTTAATTGAAAGCCATAATTAAATATTTTTGAACTTATCGCACATACTAAAAGGTTTGTAACATTTACTTAAATAACTGCAAAAATCTCTAATCTCCGTATAATGAAATTTTCTCTATAGCGAATTTTTCAACTGGAACCAAGCGATTTTGTTATAGGGAGATTCCACTGTACTTTCAATTCGTTTTTCATATCTTTTCGACACCAACTTTGTTTCGAGTTGTTGGTTTCGGGGTTGGGTTTAATATATTTTGTTTCTAATGGACTTGGACTTTTATTTTATTTCATTTTTTTCAATAGGACTTGGGCTTTTTGCTTTGTTTCAAACTTTGTTTTTTGTTCGGTGTTCCGGGGAAACAAACTCTTTTTCGCTTTATTGCTAGAGTTTTGTATTCAGAAAGCACCGAATTTTATGTTTACGCTCGTTCGGGATTTCCCTTGCCGATGACGCGTCCGGACGTTGGCGTTTTGTTCCATTTTTTGTTTTGATTTTTCTTTTATAACGTGATTTTAATGTTTTCTTCTATTAATATATATATATATATATATATATATATATATATATATATAAAGAGCTATTTTTCATTTATTATTCAACATATGATGAGAGTGGCGGAATATACGTACATCTCGTTTGAAAGTTTCAATCGAAAAAGAGAACAGAAAATCCCTGCGTTCTCTCAGATAGGGGATTAACATATACACACGTGATCAAAGTGAAGGGAATATTAGCTATTTTTATTAAAATACGTAAGTGTTTTAGGGGAAAATATGTCATCAACAAGCCGCTGATTTCGCGACTGGAAGCGATTAAAATATTCTTTTAGTAATAAATTTTTAGGGAAGCCAAAACGCGATATTTAATATACCTCCAGCGCTGGAAATAAACGAAACTGGAGTTTAAGAAAATTTATTTTGGAATACATTAATATTGTTCTAAGATTTTAAAATATATAATATTAAAATTTAAAGTAAAATCAAGTGAGATTATTATATATATATACATTATAATTACTTAGACTAGAATTTGGTAAGCATCTAGTTATATTTTCTAGTTCTTTTCTTGAAATATTTTGGAGATACTCCAATACTTTTTGCTTTTTACAACAATTGGCTTTCACAGAAGGTTGGCGCCTATAAAATTTGAATTTAATGTGACATAATCGATTCCTAAGAATTGCATTTGATTGTTGGAATTCCAAATTCTGGGTTGACATTTTCATAGTAATAGTTTATAATATAATTATCTTTCTGCATTTCATAGTATGATTATTAATAGGGTAACATTGTTTTATATTTGATTTTAATTATTGGTTTAATAGGTGTATATATCGAAAATGTTATTTGAGTTTTAATTGTTTTATAATATATATATATATATATATATATATATATATATATATATATATATATATATCTGCTCTTAGTATTTATTTAGTATTTTAATTTTTGGTATTATATGGTGTTAAGTAATTTTATTTTTGGAATATATTTTATATTTAGTAAAATTAAAAATTTTTAAACTTTTGCATTGCTTTATAGATATATCTTTTATATTCATCTTGAATATTAAGATATGTCTTTTTTTATATATGTTTTATATTAAATCATATATATGCGAAGGTATTTAATTTTTAAATTTACATAACTAATTATAATTAAAAAGTAAAATAAATAACCAAATCAGTAATTATTGCAGAATTAAATAGAATCCAAAAGAAATATAGCTAACCCTATTTATGAACTAATATTCACATTTATAAACAACAGTTATATATAAAATATTGCACTTAAAAATGTAACAGTTCTAAAACAGACGAAAAAGTAAAACCAGAATTTAGACTCAAAATTTTTAAAAATTAGCAGAATTGAGGACCTTCATATAGTATTAGACGCTGTGTAGGTATCTAATTCTTCACTGAGTCAATTTTTGTATGAAAAAAAAACCGGCAGTGACTTCTGAATTCCATCAAAGGAAAAAATGAAATAATATATAGAAAAATTTCTGATCTAAATAATATTTAGGATAGAACCAGAAAAAAAAACAATGCTATAAAAATTACGAATCTAATTATTATTAAAAAACTTTTTGCAAATCTAAAAATGTGTAAACAATCAGAAATTCCAGACATTCTTCACAAAATATTCTGGAAATATTATTGTACTATTTTTAAAATTACTTCAAATTGACGAAATAATAATAAAATGCAAAATCTGAAAATTATTTTATCAACGAACCCATTACAAACTTTCAGAACTTTTACAAAATATCTGTATGTAAACACATTATATAAAGTATTAAATTAAAAAATGTTAATTTAAGTATATAAAATGCAACATTAGCTTATTATTAGTAGAATAGATTTCTCTCACCTTTCACAGCGCACGGAAACGTAGTAATCAGTAGCCAATCATTATAATTTAGTCACAATAATGGGATATACGCCTGTCCTTAAGGTGGGTTTACACGTCAACGGTAAGAAACCGACAGTAGGTTGACGCATGCGCAGAATCATAAAAGTTTTAACCGGGCCATGGCAAGTCTCTGTCCGAACTTGACAGCGACATTTCATTTTTCGGTCTTTTTCTCATTCTGCGCATGCGTTTGGCGTTAGTACTAAATTTGCCCTCCCCCTAAAACTCCATTAGTTGGTGAATGAAGTAACTATTACTTAGTAACATTAGAATCAAAATCTATTACAATTTAAATTATATATGTCTTAATTGAGACCACTACGTGTCGAATTTTCCCAATCCTTTTTGCTTTCGAAACAAATTTTTCACCACTTTTAAAAAACTATCTTTCTTTGTATCTATATATGTTTAGTTAACAATCCGCTGAGTAATGTTTTCGGAATTCTCTTTCAGGAAACGATTCGATCATTGCTTCGAGTCGTTTAGTACAAGAAATGTCATATCCGTTGCTGAAAGCATTATGTGAGTCTGCTTATAGGGATCACAACGCCACTAGGCGAAAGGTAAGAATAAAAAATACGATGCCGAATTCAGCTTCCGTTCCGCAAATGTAGCGGGTGCCATACATAGAAGATTTATAAACGGTATTTTATTCGTTTAAACAAATGAAAAATTTTTAAAAAGCCACTTTATGATTTTTTTTTCTTATTGTTGATTATTATATATTTTTGATATTTTAAAACTATTATCAAATAGTAAGACTGTCCGAAACGTTTGAACTTGAAATATGTTGAGCAAAGAGTCGATTGCACTATGTATCTCCTGAATTGCCGGCGCGTTTCAGCTGAGTGAGAATAATGTGACGATGGTGAGGTTCACCTTCGTGACTTTATAGTTTAGCATTATTAAAGAGAATAAACTGTGTGAGGGAGCTGCGCATCCATAGTGACAAAATTTCCATGATGTTTTCATTTTATTTTAAAATTAGATTTTAAAGAATGTCGAAGTCAGACACTGGTTCCTAATTCATCGCTGTAGGCTTTGGTGTAGAAAGAAGCAGTTGCAGCTGAGAAAATAGGGTATATTTATTCAGGTGCATGCACGATGGCGACAGAAATAGAGGGCGCTCGCGCACAACAAAGCACAGTCTTGGCCCTGACAAAAATGTACAGCTTGAAGAAGGGACACTTCCATAGACGTTATGTTAACCAACGACCGCAGCGCAACCTTGTGCCTGGCGAGGAATATGCTCAGCAGGAAAAGCAACTTCCAGATGTCGCGCTCATGGCCATTCCATTCAGGCTTCTAGATCGTTTTCCTAGCGCTTTTTACTTTCTCGTATACGAAGTATACAAAGCGAAAGTATTGTAATAGTCAAAAAAATTCGAACTCGAGATTTTAAATCTCCACGTTTTAGACCTCCCCGAGTCCGAAAAACACAATTTTGGAATTATGTCTGTCTGTGAACACGATAACTCGAAAACTATTAGAGCTACGGGGATGAAATTTGGTATGTTGTCTTTAAACATAACTTGTAGGTTTCTTTCAAATTTTGGACAAATTCCGTCAACGGGAAGTCTGTCTGTCTGTATGTCCGCGGTCATGTGAACACTATAACTCAAAAACTTGAATAGATAGATGGATAAAATTTGGTACACAGTTTTATCGTCATGAATGTAGGTCCGTATCAATGTTTGGGCCAAATCCGTCAAAGGGTTGACTGTCTGTCGATCTGTATAATCGCATACTTGCATCACATAAGCCCTTTGGCTTAGATAAATAAAACTTTGTATCACGGATGCTAACATTAATTATACATCTGTGCTCAATTTTTATCTCAATCGGTTAAAAAACAGGTGTTCAATTTGCATATTTAGTTCAAAATGCACATTACGACTGTGTGTTGGCGAGCGTTTCGCTTATTTTACTCAAGTGAGTATGGTTGGCGTTTGACCATGGCGGTCTACAGTGACTCAAAAAAGTATTGGGGCACAAGAAACGTCCAAGCGTTCATTTCGTAACTTTCTACTATTACATAAAAACAAAAGATAATTTTAATAGTTTTTGTATCTAAACACTCTGAGAAATCTATTACAACCATTACAATTAAATACAACTAATATAGAAATGAGCTATTTGAAATGGTTCAAGTTGAAATTAAGGTCAAAAAATTATTGGGGCATTCTGGAAAACCAGCTCGATAAGAAGCCAATTCTGGCAGAATGTCTGATACAACCGTAAATAAAATTGCAAACCTAGAAAACACTAGTTAGGAAGCAAGAGGCAGGAGCTACTACGTTAGTCCATCATTTGCATGGTAGCATGGGTCGAAAAAAATCAGAGATATCCATTGACATCAGAAAACTTACCATTTGTCATTGGAAACGTGGCAGCTCTGAGAGAAAAATTGGTGAAATTGTAAATGTAAGTAAATCTACTGTACATAATATAATCTCGAAATACAAGAAGACAAAATCAGTTAAAAACATACCAAGAACAGGTCGCCCAAGGCGTTTCACTGAGCGTGAAGAAATGTGGATTCTTAGAAAAAATACTTGCAATCCTAAAACCAGTGCTGTCAAATTAACTTTAAAAGCTCAACAAAGGTTTAGCAAGTCTGCTAATTCAGAAACGGTCCATAATATCTTGAGAAAATACAATTTTGATGGCCGAGTAGCTAGAAGAAAACCATTCCTCAATAAAGCATATCGAAGAGCTCGTTTAAAATTTGCTAAATCCTATATTAAAAAGCTTCCGAAGTTTTGGAATTCAGTTTTATTTGTAGATGAAAGTAAATACAATGTTTTTGGAAGCGATAGGAAGCAAATGGTATGTCGAAAACCCAATAGTGAACTGGAAATGAAGAATCTGACTCCTTCTGTAAAACATGGTGGTGGTAGCCAGATGGTCTGGGGCTGTATGAGTGCTGTAGGTGTTGGGAATTTACATTTTATTGATGGAATGGTGGACAATATATGTATTTAGATATTTTAAAACAAAATTTGAAACAGAGTGTTAAAAAAATGGACATATTGCCACATTACAAACTCTATCATGATAATGGCACAATGCTCATATCTGCAGACTCTGGGCTTTATATAACTGTTCCCCAAGTAATTAGAACTCCTGCACAGAGTCCAGATTTCAATCCCATTGAGAATATTTGGGACCATTTGAATAACAGAATTCGTAAATTTAAAATTTCCAGCAAAAATCAACTTAGAGAAAAACTCGTATCTGAATGGGATAAAATAGAATGAAATATTTGTGCAAATCTTGTGAAATCCATGCCTAAACGACTGAATGAAGTCATAAAATGTAAAGGAGGACCAACGCATTATTGAGAAATAATGTTTGAGTGATGTAGAACAATTTTGTTTGCGTGGCCCAAAACTTCTTTGAACATTAATTTCAGTTATACAACAAGAAATGTTCATTCCAGTATTACTGTAACAATATTATAAATTAATTTTCGTGTTTTTGGATTTTATTTAGTTTACAGATATGAAATGTACAAAAAGCATTTGGTTGAAATAAAAAAAATGAATTATTCTTTCACAAAATGTTTGATAGCGTATTGTGCCCCAATATTTTTTGAGTCACTGTACGAAGGAAATTGTAACAAGCCGCAAACACGCGCTTCTGAAATTATGGCAATCTGAATCGAAACTTCGTTCTGACATTCTCCAGCCGGAAGGTATGGTGAAATCTTGCGTGATATCTGTAATAAGATTTCGTACTCAAAAACGTTAAATAAAGTTGTGATACCTCAGCTCGCGTAAAAATTTACAACATACGAAATTTTTTTTGCAAAATATTAAGTTTGGGGAAATTTATGTTTCATTGTA
>BGPR01046390.1:0-12053 GCA_013235015.1 Araneus ventricosus
AAAATGAATTGAATTTAATAATGGATATCAGAAAGAAAAATCTGTAAATATATTTTTGGAAAATTTTAATTTTGAACCCAGATAGCAATTTTAGTTTACAGCAATCTTGTTCTGCAAGTTTGCAGCAGGTTTGACACGGCAAGAGTGCAAGCATGAAAAAAGTTAATGCAAATGAATTAGTCACCACGAGTCAAACGTGTCGCAAATTTGTGGCGTCAAACTCATTGCAAACTATAGCAAAAACAGAGAATGCAGATAAACCTCGGATTCGAACCCACGACAACCCACTTCAGTCGCTTTAGCCACTGAGAGAGGGGGACTCTGATAGGAAAGATAGATTGCGCTAATAGATCGTGCAGCTACACCTTTAATTTTAAACTGTTTTCTTGATTTCATTAATTTTTTAAATTTTGAGTTGAGAATATGATTTGAAGTCAAAGAGAGAGCGATTTTGGCTAATAACTACGTTTTACTAATAGAATAAATTATGAAATTAGGGTTAAAAGTAATTACTTTTAAAAATATGGGACAAAATGTGAGTTATTAATTTTCAACACACATTGACTGTTTTCAGGTTTAATTTTGTTTATGAACGTTAAAATTTCAACATTAAGAAAAAGGCGATATATAGTTTTCTTTAAAGTGCGAGTTCTATATTTAGCAAAAAGATTAGAGCATTTTTCAATTTTTTTATATAAAAAAAGACCTAGTTAGTTTTTTTTTCAAATTATAATTGATTTATTTAATTAATAAAAAGAAGAACGGTCTTGGAGACGCTATTAAAAATCGGATGATTTTTAAAACAGAGACAAATATAAAAACCAGATATTTACAACTATATCCAGGTCGTGGTGTGTAAGTGTGATGAATCATCTTTGCAGCAAACTTGTTTTGCAATTGTGGTGTGAAATTTGTCATAACTTCATAGTAAACTTGTTTTGCAAGTGGGTTGATCGATTATGCTTTGTTACTTTGCAGGAAGTTTGCATGTTATCTGGGAAGGATTAAAACTAAATCGATTAAGTTATTTAAGTGATACTAAATTGATGAGATAATTATGGGAGGCAAAAGACAGTGATGATACGAGCGAAGACACTTTTAGGAAAATTGTGCCATTCAAGGATCGAAATCGGAATATTGGGTTAGAAGTGCGATGCCTTGTCAACTATGCTATCGGAAAGCGCAGACTGAATGTGAAACAGGGATTTTTGTGATTTCGACTGTCATCGATATCGTAGCTTAGATTTTGGAGATTGCTGAATTTTAGATGGAGGGGAGGGTTTGATTAAATTTATTTGCAAGTTTTTGAATGAATTTTATTTTTTTAGAAAAGCCCAAGTCGCTGACTGAAACTATTTTGGCGTTGACCTGAACGTTCTGTGGCTCGCGTAAGCCCATCTGTTTCATTTCTAACTGATCCCATTTGAATGATTTCATCCAAAATTTCATTATATTGTAAGAAATATTGTGAACTCTAAGTCTTAAACTCATTTTTCAAGATTAAAATTTTTTTACAGAAAAACGAATATATTAGCAAGATATTCTTATGAAGTTATGCCTAACATGGCGGAGGCTACCGTTTTCATTTTGTAAACAAACCGAACGTTGCCATCAGAATAAAGAAATTAACCCCTTTTTGCGCAACGTTCCTTTAGCGTTATACATATATAGATGTCCGAAGACGAAAGAAATCTTGAGCTGATTTTGACATTTCCTTACAAGTTTCTCGTGGCGAATCAATGCCTAACGATGTTGATGAGGATGACATGCATAAAGAATTAATGGTGTATGAAAACCTGAATGATGATACTACTGATCCTTTAATAGTAAGGAATTTACTGAAGATTTCATTTCATCTTTTCTAACTTAGTCTTAAGAATGCTCTTAACTCTGTCACTCACAGTGTGACAGGCGAAAGAAGTTTCTCTTAATTAAAAATCGTCGAGGTGGCAAGAGAGATTGAGTAATTGAAGCTAAATTGTAATAGAGAAATACTTGTCCAAAGAGAAATTAACTTAGATGGAATTATTGACGATTGGAAGAAGAGTGAAATTTTAATTTATTAAATTGCTTGCTGAAATAATTATAACTGATGTTATTTAATACTAAATGCTTACTTTTTAAATTGTTTTATTTCATATTCATATTCTGTTTTCCTATCAACATCTTTCAAAGGTGTGAGGTGAAGAAATCGATTTTTGCTAAATTTTGTATTTTCGAGAATATAAGGCAACGTCTTTTTCAAAAAAAGTTATTAGCCCATAAGCAGCACACCCTTTATATTTGGAATTTAACTGATGATTTAATTAAATTTGCCGCCAATTTCTTTAAATGCTTAAGTAGTCAAGTTTTCTTCTACCTACGAAGAAATGTTCTCTTTTTTTTAACATTAATTTTTAATTTTAAATCCATATTGGTTTAGAAAACGAGTGAAGGAATTACAGGGCGAAAGCGGCTTCTATTCTAGAACTCGGCCAGTATTCATTAGCTCCCAAAAGCTTGCGTTTTGATACCAATGCCATTAAGATGTGGCGCCATCTCTTAGAAACTGGAAGCAACGATATGTTTCTATTTCCCTTTTAATAAATTTTATTCAGATAATACCTTCAAAGGTCCCTAAGTAGGCTATGTAAGCAATCGGTAAACCATCCTATATATTGATAGCTTCTTCATCACTGTGGATCTTGTATTCGTTTTGAAAAAGACATGTTGTCAAACGAAATAATAATTTATAGAATTGGTGTAACAATAGTCTCATATTATCCAATGGGACATTTTTAACAAAACGATTCGACTGGAGAAAAAATATTTCTATAAAAATATAAGATATTTCATTTCATCTTTTCTACCTTAGTCTTAAGAATGCTCTTAAGCCTTCCACTCGCAGTGTGACAGGAGAAAGAAGTCTCTCTAAATTACAAAATAGTTAAATTTTATTTCAGATCCTCGAGGTGGCAAGAGAGATTGGGCAATTAAAACTTAATTGTAATAGAGAAATACTTCTCGAAAGAAATTATCTTAGGTGTCATTATTGACGGAAAAAACAAGGAGAGCGCAATTTTAATTTATTAAATTAATTGCTTAGTTTAATAATTAACATACATATAATTTAATAATAAATACTTTTTTTTCAAATTGTTTTATTATATATTCATATTGTGATTTCGCTATAAAAATCTTTCACAGGTTTGAAGTGAAGAAATTAATTTTTACTAAGTTTTAGATTTACGTGAATATAGTGTGACGTCTTTTTCGAGAATATTACGTCTTTAATCGACATACGCTTTATATTAGGAATTTAACTGATGAACCAATTAAATTTGCGGACAATTTTTTAAATGCTTTAGTTAAATACTTAATTTTCTCTTTTTTTTATTTTAAGGAAACTGCAGAATGTTTTTTATGTATATACAGTAGTTTAGAAAACGAGTGAAAATATTGTAAGGTGAGGAGGCAGATGAAACAAAATTGCGCAATAGAAGCTATGATTAAAGAAACGAGCCTGTTTCAATTGGCGTTCGAAAGCTTGCATTTTCACTCTAATGGTTTTAACATGTGGCGTCATCTCTTAGAAATTTGAAGAAACAAATTGTTTAATTTTTCTTTTAAGTTAAATTTTTTACAAATAATACGTTCTAATGCTCACTAACGCTAACTAAGTAAGCTTTGTCAGTAATCGGTAGACCATCTTATATACTGATAGCCTGGTCAATACTGTAGAGCTCGTATTGACTTGAATTAGATGGTTCGTTGAGTACTAGCGCCAATTCTCAGTGTGAGCTTCTTCAATTAAACATAAAAGAGAGAGAATTAGTACATTGCAGAGTGCGATTTAGATATTGTCTTTAACAGTGCCTGCTAAAGGGGGAGTTAATTTGGTAAATATTATTGGATCCGGTCAAATATGAATTGAAGGTAAACGCAGGATGCATAATCAACGACAGTTTCGATAAAAAAATTAGTTTTTCTGTCTCAAGTATCAGTTCTAAATAAGTGTAATTTCAATCACACTTTGAATTTTCATAGTCTTATTAAGTGAAAGGATGAATAATCCACAGTTATTTAATACCAAATATTTTTGCTATTTTTGATTTCAAATATGTAACTGTGTTCACATATCCCTAAGTTTTTATTACCATTTTTTTAAATTATACAGACTATAAAATATATTCTAAGAAATATAAATACTAAATCATATAATCCCAATAAATTAAAATACTAAATATACACTAAGAGCATATGCAGAATTAGTGCATGTACATTGAGTTTGTTATATTCAAAAAATATTGAAAAAAGACAAACCAGAAATATGAGTTTTCAACAATTAAATTGGTTACACAGCTTTGGATGTGCTAATAGCCGGTTAAATCTATTTTGTTGTACAAACTATCCCAGTTACCATTGTTGAAAAAACAGAAAAAGTAACCAACCCTAAAACTGAAAAATGTTAGAAGAAGGAATCATACTTAACGCTAAATCAATGCGTATATCTAAAATAAAGCAAAATATATTGCACATTAATTATTGCACTAAAATTAATTGATTCATTATTCTATAAAAATTCTTAATCATTTTAAACTAAGAACTACAAAATCAAAGTGTATCAATTATCATTTGCTTTTAACAAAAATTCGCAACAAACCAAATCTAGGCGCCAGATGCAAACAAGCTAATTTCGAATTAAATAACAAATAATTTTAAATTTCAAAATTAGTCTGATACTGATACCTGAATTAAAAATTCTAATACATATATACAGAGAGAGAGAGAGAGTATAAATCACACACACACATAAAATAAAAGAGTATAAAACGTGAAATGAAAAACGCAATAAAAGCACAATAACATGTCTTCAGGGACTGAAGTTATTGTGAATTGTTAAATATAAAAAGTTAGACATTTTCTTGCAATCAGTTACGCCGTAAGGCCTAAAACACTGATTTTCATCCCTAATGTCAAACCAAAAACAGATATAGGAGTTTTGAATAATTAAAATAAAAGAACGATGTGATATAACACTAGAGAAAAGTAAGAATAAATACGTTACGTACCAGAAGGGACGAATGTTGACGTGGCGCTTAACTTTGGCTGTTGCCATTGAAGTGTAGTATGTTTGGAACGATGAAGATTAAATGGAACAGCGATAACGATAGAAAGCGCAGAGAAATAGTGGAAGAAATCAGTAAAATATGAAAAACCAGTGAAAAATGTCTAAAAGCATTTTTCTTTCTCTTTTCTCGCACTTTTATCTTCACTCGGATATACAGTAGAGTCTCCCTACAACGAAATCTCCCTACAGCGAATTTCTTCCTATAACGAAATTTTTAATCAGAATGTTAAATAACATTTAAAATATTCTCCATATAACGGAGTGGTTGTCTCCCTATAACGAATTTTTTGAGACCTTTATCTTTTCGATGTTTGTCATTTTTGAAGAAAGTTGCTAATTTCTGTTCAAACAAATCGCTCACACGTGCCTGTTTCTGGAACCACTCGCATTGTTCGTTCCAGCGATAACACATAACAATAGAATGCTATGTGAAGGGTAATGCAGTTGTGGGGACCTGGGGTTTCTACAGAGGGAGCAACATTTCTACGGGTCAAGATTCCAAGAATCGGGGTGGAGTGGGGGTGGAAACAGCAAATGGATGTGGCAATACGCATTTTATGTTTATCCGTACTAGTACATATTATTCTCGAAATTGGTGAATTGTCTTCTCTTTTGAGCATTTTATTTATACAATAAAAATTAGTATAATTTTAACAAGTTTATAATAAATATTACTTCATTTTTAATTGAAAGCCATAATTAAATATTTTTGAACTTATCGCACATACTAAAAGGTTTGTAACATTTACTTAAATAACTGCAAAAATCTCTAATCTCCGTATAATGAAATTTTCTCTATAGCGAATTTTTCAACTGGAACCAAGCGATTTTGTTATAGGGAGATTCCACTGTACTTTCAATTCGTTTTTCATATCTTTTCGACACCAACTTTGTTTCGAGTTGTTGGTTTCGGGGTTGGGTTTAATATATTTTGTTTCTAATGGACTTGGACTTTTATTTTATTTCATTTTTTTCAATAGGACTTGGGCTTTTTGCTTTGTTTCAAACTTTGTTTTTTGTTCGGTGTTCCGGGGAAACAAACTCTTTTTCGCTTTATTGCTAGAGTTTTGTATTCAGAAAGCACCGAATTTTATGTTTACGCTCGTTCGGGATTTCCCTTGCCGATGACGCGTCCGGACGTTGGCGTTTTGTTCCATTTTTTGTTTTGATTTTTCTTTTATAACGTGATTTTAATGTTTTCTTCTATTAATATATATATATATATATATATATATATATATATATATATAAAGAGCTATTTTTCATTTATTATTCAACATATGATGAGAGTGGCGGAATATACGTACATCTCGTTTGAAAGTTTCAATCGAAAAAGAGAACAGAAAATCCCTGCGTTCTCTCAGATAGGGGATTAACATATACACACGTGATCAAAGTGAAGGGAATATTAGCTATTTTTATTAAAATACGTAAGTGTTTTAGGGGAAAATATGTCATCAACAAGCCGCTGATTTCGCGACTGGAAGCGATTAAAATATTCTTTTAGTAATAAATTTTTAGGGAAGCCAAAACGCGATATTTAATATACCTCCAGCGCTGGAAATAAACGAAACTGGAGTTTAAGAAAATTTATTTTGGAATACATTAATATTGTTCTAAGATTTTAAAATATATAATATTAAAATTTAAAGTAAAATCAAGTGAGATTATTATATATATATACATTATAATTACTTAGACTAGAATTTGGTAAGCATCTAGTTATATTTTCTAGTTCTTTTCTTGAAATATTTTGGAGATACTCCAATACTTTTTGCTTTTTACAACAATTGGCTTTCACAGAAGGTTGGCGCCTATAAAATTTGAATTTAATGTGACATAATCGATTCCTAAGAATTGCATTTGATTGTTGGAATTCCAAATTCTGGGTTGACATTTTCATAGTAATAGTTTATAATATAATTATCTTTCTGCATTTCATAGTATGATTATTAATAGGGTAACATTGTTTTATATTTGATTTTAATTATTGGTTTAATAGGTGTATATATCGAAAATGTTATTTGAGTTTTAATTGTTTTATAATATATATATATATATATATATATATATATATATATATATATATATATATATCTGCTCTTAGTATTTATTTAGTATTTTAATTTTTGGTATTATATGGTGTTAAGTAATTTTATTTTTGGAATATATTTTATATTTAGTAAAATTAAAAATTTTTAAACTTTTGCATTGCTTTATAGATATATCTTTTATATTCATCTTGAATATTAAGATATGTCTTTTTTTATATATGTTTTATATTAAATCATATATATGCGAAGGTATTTAATTTTTAAATTTACATAACTAATTATAATTAAAAAGTAAAATAAATAACCAAATCAGTAATTATTGCAGAATTAAATAGAATCCAAAAGAAATATAGCTAACCCTATTTATGAACTAATATTCACATTTATAAACAACAGTTATATATAAAATATTGCACTTAAAAATGTAACAGTTCTAAAACAGACGAAAAAGTAAAACCAGAATTTAGACTCAAAATTTTTAAAAATTAGCAGAATTGAGGACCTTCATATAGTATTAGACGCTGTGTAGGTATCTAATTCTTCACTGAGTCAATTTTTGTATGAAAAAAAAACCGGCAGTGACTTCTGAATTCCATCAAAGGAAAAAATGAAATAATATATAGAAAAATTTCTGATCTAAATAATATTTAGGATAGAACCAGAAAAAAAAACAATGCTATAAAAATTACGAATCTAATTATTATTAAAAAACTTTTTGCAAATCTAAAAATGTGTAAACAATCAGAAATTCCAGACATTCTTCACAAAATATTCTGGAAATATTATTGTACTATTTTTAAAATTACTTCAAATTGACGAAATAATAATAAAATGCAAAATCTGAAAATTATTTTATCAACGAACCCATTACAAACTTTCAGAACTTTTACAAAATATCTGTATGTAAACACATTATATAAAGTATTAAATTAAAAAATGTTAATTTAAGTATATAAAATGCAACATTAGCTTATTATTAGTAGAATAGATTTCTCTCACCTTTCACAGCGCACGGAAACGTAGTAATCAGTAGCCAATCATTATAATTTAGTCACAATAATGGGATATACGCCTGTCCTTAAGGTGGGTTTACACGTCAACGGTAAGAAACCGACAGTAGGTTGACGCATGCGCAGAATCATAAAAGTTTTAACCGGGCCATGGCAAGTCTCTGTCCGAACTTGACAGCGACATTTCATTTTTCGGTCTTTTTCTCATTCTGCGCATGCGTTTGGCGTTAGTACTAAATTTGCCCTCCCCCTAAAACTCCATTAGTTGGTGAATGAAGTAACTATTACTTAGTAACATTAGAATCAAAATCTATTACAATTTAAATTATATATGTCTTAATTGAGACCACTACGTGTCGAATTTTCCCAATCCTTTTTGCTTTCGAAACAAATTTTTCACCACTTTTAAAAAACTATCTTTCTTTGTATCTATATATGTTTAGTTAACAATCCGCTGAGTAATGTTTTCGGAATTCTCTTTCAGGAAACGATTCGATCATTGCTTCGAGTCGTTTAGTACAAGAAATGTCATATCCGTTGCTGAAAGCATTATGTGAGTCTGCTTATAGGGATCACAACGCCACTAGGCGAAAGGTAAGAATAAAAAATACGATGCCGAATTCAGCTTCCGTTCCGCAAATGTAGCGGGTGCCATACATAGAAGATTTATAAACGGTATTTTATTCGTTTAAACAAATGAAAAATTTTTAAAAAGCCACTTTATGATTTTTTTTTCTTATTGTTGATTATTATATATTTTTGATATTTTAAAACTATTATCAAATAGTAAGACTGTCCGAAACGTTTGAACTTGAAATATGTTGAGCAAAGAGTCGATTGCACTATGTATCTCCTGAATTGCCGGCGCGTTTCAGCTGAGTGAGAATAATGTGACGATGGTGAGGTTCACCTTCGTGACTTTATAGTTTAGCATTATTAAAGAGAATAAACTGTGTGAGGGAGCTGCGCATCCATAGTGACAAAATTTCCATGATGTTTTCATTTTATTTTAAAATTAGATTTTAAAGAATGTCGAAGTCAGACACTGGTTCCTAATTCATCGCTGTAGGCTTTGGTGTAGAAAGAAGCAGTTGCAGCTGAGAAAATAGGGTATATTTATTCAGGTGCATGCACGATGGCGACAGAAATAGAGGGCGCTCGCGCACAACAAAGCACAGTCTTGGCCCTGACAAAAATGTACAGCTTGAAGAAGGGACACTTCCATAGACGTTATGTTAACCAACGACCGCAGCGCAACCTTGTGCCTGGCGAGGAATATGCTCAGCAGGAAAAGCAACTTCCAGATGTCGCGCTCATGGCCATTCCATTCAGGCTTCTAGATCGTTTTCCTAGCGCTTTTTACTTTCTCGTATACGAAGTATACAAAGCGAAAGTATTGTAATAGTCAAAAAAATTCGAACTCGAGATTTTAAATCTCCACGTTTTAGACCTCCCCGAGTCCGAAAAACACAATTTTGGAATTATGTCTGTCTGTGAACACGATAACTCGAAAACTATTAGAGCTACGGGGATGAAATTTGGTATGTTGTCTTTAAACATAACTTGTAGGTTTCTTTCAAATTTTGGACAAATTCCGTCAACGGGAAGTCTGTCTGTCTGTATGTCCGCGGTCATGTGAACACTATAACTCAAAAACTTGAATAGATAGATGGATAAAATTTGGTACACAGTTTTATCGTCATGAATGTAGGTCCGTATCAATGTTTGGGCCAAATCCGTCAAAGGGTTGACTGTCTGTCGATCTGTATAATCGCATACTTGCATCACATAAGCCCTTTGGCTTAGATAAATAAAACTTTGTATCACGGATGCTAACATTAATTATACATCTGTGCTCAATTTTTATCTCAATCGGTTAAAAAACAGGTGTTCAATTTGCATATTTAGTTCAAAATGCACATTACGACTGTGTGTTGGCGAGCGTTTCGCTTATTTTACTCAAGTGAGTATGGTTGGCGTTTGACCATGGCGGTCTACAGTGACTCAAAAAAGTATTGGGGCACAAGAAACGTCCAAGCGTTCATTTCGTAACTTTCTACTATTACATAAAAACAAAAGATAATTTTAATAGTTTTTGTATCTAAACACTCTGAGAAATCTATTACAACCATTACAATTAAATACAACTAATATAGAAATGAGCTATTTGAAATGGTTCAAGTTGAAATTAAGGTCAAAAAATTATTGGGGCATTCTGGAAAACCAGCTCGATAAGAAGCCAATTCTGGCAGAATGTCTGATACAACCGTAAATAAAATTGCAAACCTAGAAAACACTAGTTAGGAAGCAAGAGGCAGGAGCTACTACGTTAGTCCATCATTTGCATGGTAGCATGGGTCGAAAAAAATCAGAGATATCCATTGACATCAGAAAACTTACCATTTGTCATTGGAAACGTGGCAGCTCTGAGAGAAAAATTGGTGAAATTGTAAATGTAAGTAAATCTACTGTACATAATATAATCTCGAAATACAAGAAGACAAAATCAGTTAAAAACATACCAAGAACAGGTCGCCCAAGGCGTTTCACTGAGCGTGAAGAAATGTGGATTCTTAGAAAAAATACTTGCAATCCTAAAACCAGTGCTGTCAAATTAACTTTAAAAGCTCAACAAAGGTTTAGCAAGTCTGCTAATTCAGAAACGGTCCATAATATCTTGAGAAAATACAATTTTGATGGCCGAGTAGCTAGAAGAAAACCATTCCTCAATAAAGCATATCGAAGAGCTCGTTTAAAATTTGCTAAATCCTATATTAAAAAGCTTCCGAAGTTTTGGAATTCAGTTTTATTTGTAGATGAAAGTAAATACAATGTTTTTGGAAGCGATAGGAAGCAAATGGTATGTCGAAAACCCAATAGTGAACTGGAAATGAAGAATCTGACTCCTTCTGTAAAACATGGTGGTGGTAGCCAGATGGTCTGGGGCTGTATGAGTGCTGTAGGTGTTGGGAATTTACATTTTATTGATGGAATGGTGGACAATATATGTATTTAGATATTTTAAAACAAAATTTGAAACAGAGTGTTAAAAAAATGGACATATTGCCACATTACAAACTCTATCATGATAATGGCACAATGCTCATATCTGCAGACTCTGGGCTTTATATAACTGTTCCCCAAGTAATTAGAACTCCTGCACAGAGTCCAGATTTCAATCCCATTGAGAATATTTGGGACCATTTGAATAACAGAATTCGTAAATTTAAAATTTCCAGCAAAAATCAACTTAGAGAAAAACTCGTATCTGAATGGGATAAAATAGAATGAAATATTTGTGCAAATCTTGTGAAATCCATGCCTAAACGACTGAATGAAGTCATAAAATGTAAAGGAGGACCAACGCATTATTGAGAAATAATGTTTGAGTGATGTAGAACAATTTTGTTTGCGTGGCCCAAAACTTCTTTGAACATTAATTTCAGTTATACAACAAGAAATGTTCATTCCAGTATTACTGTAACAATATTATAAATTAATTTTCGTGTTTTTGGATTTTATTTAGTTTACAGATATGAAATGTACAAAAAGCATTTGGTTGAAATAAAAAAAATGAATTATTCTTTCACAAAATGTTTGATAGCGTATTGTGCCCCAATATTTTTTGAGTCACTGTACGAAGGAAATTGTAACAAGCCGCAAACACGCGCTTCTGAAATTATGGCAATCTGAATCGAAACTTCGTTCTGACATTCTCCAGCCGGAAGGTATGGTGAAATCTTGCGTGATATCTGTAATAAGATTTCGTACTCAAAAACGTTAAATAAAGTTGTGATACCTCAGCTCGCGTAAAAATTTACAACATACGAAATTTTTTTTGCAAAATATTAAGTTTGGGGAAATTTATGTTTCATTGTA
>BGPR01046391.1:0-12052 GCA_013235015.1 Araneus ventricosus
TTCTTATTTAGTATTTACTAGCCGCCTTCGGCGACCAGTGTTTTCGCCGGGAAAATAATTGAATTTGTTATGCATCATTTGATATTAATGGTTCTCTTAACAGAGTAGTTTTGAACTTCAAATTACGATAGACATTTCTCCCGCGTTCTCTTCGTTATTCCTTATGTAAAATACGTCTTTGATTTCAACATTAGAAAGGCGATTTCAACATTAAAAGCGTTAATTTCACGTCTAAAAAATGCTGTTACAGATTAAAGCATAGCGATCATAATATTTTAGTGTCTTGAGGACGTTCTTTACAGATTGCACAGAAAAATTAATCGAATATAAAAAGAAGGTCAAATTCAGTAGGATACTGTCTTAGCTGTCAACAATGGAAGATATACACGCAATGAAATATGTTTTTAGGTATCCGACTGGTTTAAAATCGTCATTTTTGATGAAATTATCAAAACATTTTTATGACTTAATTTTGTAGCCTGTTTAATAAGCTTCCTAAAACCTTCTCACATTTTACTCTACGTGAATTACAAATGGAGTTACAGCTGTTTTATTACCGAACTGTAAGCATTATTTTAAGTTGCATGAAAACTTTAAATGCATTTTTCTGAGAAGTGATATTTTTGAAGAAAACTGTCGACCGTAACAATGATTTCTCAGAACTTTATTAAAGTATTGATATGAAATTTTCTGAGATTGTTTTCAGTAATATGCTTGATGTTTTCCTCTAAAAACTAAGGTCAATTTTAAAATCAAGTAATACATTTAAGTGTTTAAATATAAGCGAAAAGCATTTTTTATGAAAAATTATCAGTTTAGTAACTACGTTCAGCTATATCTCAAAACTATTTTGAAGTACAAGAAAGATTTTAGAGCATAACACAGATAACTGTCATAAAAATGTACTCCTACAAGTATTTATGTATATTTAGAAAATGATTTTGTCTATGGCTGTTAGCGTCAGACAAATATTTTAGTAATTTTTCTTCAAATTTTTAAGTTTTTTAAAAAAATATTATTTTGAAAGCTAAATTTTACAATATTTTCATAGTTTTAAAACATATGCAGTTGAAAAATAACATTAAAAAAATATATAAGTTATTCTTCAAAAAAATGTCTCCGAACACAGTCGGATACCTTAAACAAGAAAAACTGTGTGAATTTCAATGTAAAAATGAAAAGTATTATTGTAAATTACGCCAAAAATAATTGTTAAAAGTTTATTAAAATTAGAGACAATTTCAGATGGTGTAAAAATAATGTTTGTGCTATAATATTTTCGCAGGTTATTGAAGAAAAATACCAAACTTTCACTTAATTTTTAATTAATTCAAATTCTAATTAAAATTTCAAAAAATGCCTCCGAGGTGGACATCACCACCCTACAAAGTATATTTGTGCTAAACTTCATAATAGGTCTAACGGTTTGTCCTGCAGAGCTCCAACACACAGACATACACACAGAAACACGTACATTCTTCCTTATTTTTTATTAGATATTGACGTTTGTTCCTGCGTTCCAATTTTTTGAACAAGAAAAATTAAATACTTTTAAGTTAATAAAATTTAACAGTGATACTTTTGCTCAAGATCTTAAAAGAGAATAATTTCAGACTTCAGAACATCATTAGATTATTGATTTAACGTTGCCTCTGTCGATTCCAAAACAAATAGTATATTATTTAAGTACACATTTGAAAACCAAATATAAAAATTATAAATTCTCAAATCATTAATTAATTTAACAATGGATTAATAAGGAGACATCTGAAGACAGCTTATTACAAGACGGCAAGAAATCTTGCTTTCTTTCAAATTAATATAAAATGTATTTTAAAACACACTATTTTTCTTAACATTTTTACATTTGCCTTTGAAATTTTGATTTACAAAATATTGAAAGAAAGTTCGCATGTAAATTATTATCTTTTTTGTGTTAAAATCAAATTTCCACTATAATTTTGTAACTAATTCAATTTTCAAAGCAAAGTTACTACTTGAGCAAGTATTCCACACGAAAGTTCACGAATTTAGCTTAATCTACAAATAATAATACAAAATTAATTATTTTTTAAGCTATAACTTATTTATTAGTTTATGCAGTATATACTAACACACATTGTTTACTCATAATCGACTGCTATGATCAATTATCATTCATTTGTTTTATATATTATATAAATAAATGTCCCATTCATAATAATCATAGGCCTGAAAATCCCTTCATCCAAACGATCACCTCATATATACCAGTAAATAATCTAAAATACAAAACTTTATGAACTAAAATTTTTCTATTGTCCCCGAAGACCATATCAGCTTTTAATTTTTTTAATTTTAATGAGAAACGGTTGTATAAATTTATAAAACATTGAAGATTTTTAATCATATCTCATTTATCTTTTGAAATCAAGGAATATTTTGACTATTTGAAACTGATTTTGTTAACAAATTTTAAATGCACACACTGAAAAAACAGACGGGTAGAACTGTGTGCTTGATATGTCAGAAATTTCCTTCTTGACCTTCGTTAAAAAAAAATTAAAAAATATGTCGGAATGTAAATATTGGGTTTTTTTCTTAAATAATGGGTTAAACTGTAAGGTAGGTTAAGCATACGGAAACAAGTAGTTCTTACGGTAGACAATTAGGCCGCAAAGCAGACATACGGTCGACGATACAATGGGCTGTTTGTCAGTGAATTACTCTACGATAGATTTTTATAAATGCATTACGGAGTGTTGGTAAAAAAAAACTTTGTATATGCATTCGATGCAATTAGATTTTTTTTTTACATTTCATGTATCCATTTAAAAAATGCAGAACTTTTTCAATTCCTCTTATTAGTTCACACTCTCCCTATATATATTTATTTATATATCTTGTTCAAATTTTCATTCGGTAATAAAATACTTTTTATTCATCCATTCAAGTTCAAATACATTTTTTAAAACTTGTAGTGGATTACACTTGATGTTAATACAGTTTTTTCAAATATTAATTCATTAATTAAATTTAATTAATTAATTTTAGTTTTATATGAGAGAAAGCATATGTAGCCTTGAGTCGCTTGGTTCGAATTTTTCTCAATAGATGGAGCTAGGTTTGCCAGCTTGTAGACCTAATATCCTTTATTTTCTGGTATGTTCACGAAGGCGTCACTTTTTCATGTATTTTTGTCAGAGAATAATGCTGATTACTTTCTTTATCGCTTTTAAGCGTGTAGATCGCTGACCTAAGTAGGAATTGACTTTTAATTTTTTTTTATATTACTTGTTTTCTTATAAACATTGATTCCCAGTTTCACCAATGTTTTTATTCAAAAACTCTAAAAAATAAACCGTTGACAACAAACAGTCCAAGTCGAATGAGATCAATAATAAAAAGACGATAATGCATAAGAAGGCACATCTGCAATTTTACATGTCAGGCAACACAAAAATTCAAATTCCAAGTTCTATATTATGCTACATTTGTTACCATTGTAAAGCTGTTAAGAAACGGTATATTTTGTAAGGTATGAAACTGTTGAAATACAGATATTCCCCAGTATCTGTTCATATACGAATCCTTTGGTTTGCCCACTCATATTTCCTTATAGCTTCCACGAGTTGGAATGTTAGATGGACTTTTCTGGTTTTTAACTTAATGAAAATTTAACATAGCGGAACAGAATGACAAAACTTGAGCTATAATAAAACTTCTGTTCAACCAATATTAATTGGCAATTTGAGATTTTCTGCATTCTTCTAGCAAGTGGCAAAAACTCTTCGAAGGGTATATTGCTAATTGTTTCTTAAAAGTTGCATATTACTTCTTAAACTTTATAAATGTTCACGTTTTGTTCCATATATTTTATGGCTACATAGCAAAACTCGGGTCAATCTTATGTTTCTAATTATTGGTATGTTAGGAACAGCAAATTATTATATTTTTATGGTTAAAATGATGTCCCAGCATTATTTTAACTTCTTTGCTAAGGAAAATGTGAAATGAGTGAGGAAAAAAAGTTACGTCAGAATGTCGTGTTGTGGGCTTAAAAATCAACAGTGAATCAAATGAGATGATGTATTCTTAAATTTAATAATGCTCGTCCGAAAACGAGGTAAAAATGCAATAAATGAGTAATTTTTTTTTTTATCGTTGTCATGGCAAGAGGGACTGGTTTCGCATCCGCCACATAAATGTGATGTGATTTCTCGAATACAAATTAATATAGCCACTGTATGCTTAACATAATGTTAAATTAGTTGCCGTTAGTATATTATGAGACTGAAACTTTTGAATTCCTTCTTCCGAGTCAGAGATTGCCTTTTGTTCTTCGATTTACTTATGCCACTTTTAAATTTTGAGACTTAAAAGCAGAAATTCATGAACTCTATCATGACAGTGACACTGCAGTGCGAATTTTGCTTTTATTATTATATATGAGGTATTACTTTATATAAAGAGTGGTATTAAATACATTAAAGTAAGAATACATCTTATTTGTTGCAAATACCATAACAGGTATATAATTTATTTAAAAGGGCTGCTAATGAACAACAATAAATTTTATTGTTATCTAAAGTTTTGTTACTTTAAGTTTTTTTCCTAATATGATCACCCCATAAGATACTGGCTAGTATGTTAATTATTTAATTAAATCTAATTCTCTTGAAAGTATGAAGGTTTTAACCCCTTCTTTGTCGGATTTTCATTCGAATCTCAGACAAAATGATTATGTATTCTATTCAAGGCGAGAAATATCACCGCTAAAATATAAAGAAGGTACGACTATTTGCGCCATTCTTTAGCAATATTCAAAATAATCGCGAAATATAACCAGACATATAAGTAGTGACGAATTCATTTTAAAGTATACAACATTTCTCTTCGTCGCATAACATGCGCATAAAAAACAATCCCACTGTAGACGCCTATGGGGAGTGTTTTCGATGTCAATATTTTGCGATAAATCGCTTTTTTGGCGAGAAATGCTTTGTAAAGTTTTTTTATTTCGACGACCGAGAGATGCTATCTGTTATTAATATAGTCTTTTAAGTTTAGAGTGTATAATTCTTTGCTAAAGTAAATAATCTAATATGCATAAGTTAGAAAAATATTCAAATACATAAATACTTACAAATGTGCTTAATATGAGCAAGAATTAAAGTTGAAAATAATTTGATATTAGTTTTTAATTGCAAATAAAGATGGATGGTTTTCAAAATACGATGAAGAAAATCTGTTTCGCGCCAATCAAAGAAAACACGGAAACCCTAGCGGGCACAATGATCAACTTAGCGTGTTAAAAGACATTCCCATAGGCGCCTATAGTGGGATTGGTTTTTATGAACGCCGGCCAAGAGAGGGTTAATTAGGAATTATCAGAAATAGATCTATGTTAAAAATCAAACTGTTACTAAGTAAAAGAATCGCTCTTAAGAAAGGTCAAAAATTGGCAGGGCATAATTTATTACAGAAAGATATTTATCTTTAAAAAAACTCGTTAGTTTAATCCGAAGGATACAAATACTCTTTTAGCATTTTTTTCAAGCTACGAACTACTTCCAAACTATAAATTGAAAATTTGTTACTAACCAATATATCCAAAACGATGATATTCGAAAAGTGTACAGAATTTTATACTTGATATCTAAAATTTAAATACAAATTTATTATTTTCAGTAGCAATTCTACAATAACGCGGGAACTGATTTAATCTGTCTATGCTGATAAAATTGTTATAAAGTAATTACTAAACATATTTTTATATTTTTATAACATATATGTCAATATAACAAATATCTTCACCTTTTAATGATTGTTCGGGCGGTTTCGGGCCCTAAGAAGTTTATCATTTAATTACGAGTAAAGCCGCTTCCTTGACAAAGGGTTAATATAACTCTAACCTATAACTATATTCTATATATAAAAATATGCAACATAAAGTCAAATTGCGGGTTTTCTCCCAGACCTAATAAACGCTTGCAGCGCCGCTCTATAAGAAGCTCCGTGTATGTTAGCTCAGCCTCCTTCAATGAGAATCTAACTACATTACAGTTGAGGTTTCTAAGACTTATACATTGCCTCATAAGTTGCTGAATGTTTTCTTAAACGAGTAATATAGTAAAATGCCCTCAGCCTCTTTCATTTCCTTCAGAAAGAAGAGACGCAATTTTAACACGAAGTCTACATTAGGGTTTTATAAGATGTGTAATAATTAAAGAGACGTAAACTTTGTGATAAAGGACGTTGAACGTCCAGATAGTGCTTACTTCTTAATCAATATTCCAAATCCATGTCGGGTTACTTAATCAAGCTACCTTCACTAAGGAACTCTTTCGTATTTATTAATTATATCTATTTTCATATTTGTTCCCACAAGTGTCATTTCACAGCATTAATGTTCCTTTTGTCTTGGAATCTGTAAGATATCTACAAATATTGCTTCATAAATTTATAAATTAATTAGAAAGTCTTTCGTGCTCACTTTTGAAAGATTTCTGAATGTTTAATCAGAGTTACATTCCTATCAAATAAAATTTCTTTTAAGTGACTATTGGAGTATTCTTTTTTTAAATATCATAAATGAATGCTCTGGGGTTAATACAGAGTTCGTGAACTCAAATGTTCTTAACAACGACTCATTGGGTTTACTGAAAGGCAAGTGAAAACACAGTTACCAACCTAAAACTAAGAAAGTGCCTATGGAAATTTGAAATTTATTTAGAATAAAATGGAAATAATTAATGAATAGAAAAAAATAAAGATTTCTATAAAACAAGGCTTGAATTAAGGAGTAGGTCCTTAACATTATTGATATAAACTTCTTTGTGTAGATGGATGGTTGGAGGAGGATATGACAATAGAGGGTATGCGAAAATAGAAAGACTAATCAGGGGCAACGCGAGGGAAAAAAGTTTGGGGAACCTCTGCATTAATCCATCAACAAAAGTGGCATAGTTTTCTGTTGTCTATCATTTTGACGAGGAAGCTTCAAAAGCTTTATTTTGTATACAGCCAGAATGGAAACTCTGTCATTCTGGCAATTACTATTGTAGTGTTTGCAGTAGTCAATTTGAAAGCATGCCTGAGTGATGCACAGAGACAGAGGTGATTATCTAGCATTTGTGTTACCGTGAAGAAAGTAATGAGTGAGAGAGAATGACATAAGCTGGGAGGAGAATGAATAGACTAGCTTATAGGATCATGTCTGGATCATTATAGACTTTCTTTTCAGAATATTATTTCTTCGTGTCATTTATTTTTGACACTTACTCTGCGTATTAATTTTCATATCACACTGATATTTTTTGTCTTATTTTTCCTGGTGTACTATGTTTTTGTTCTCCTACAAAGCAACATTTTAAAATTACTTTCCAAAGGTAAATGTAAGTCATAGTTTTTACTTGAAGATGAATGAATTCACAAGTTTCTAAAGCATGTTCCATTTTATAAGCATATAAACAAACGATCTTGCAAAGTTTTGCATGGAATAAAAAATACTAATTGAAGCATAAGGTTACTCTTCATTATCTAACATACCAATGGTAAACTTCGAAAAATCCGCAATTTTAAATAAAATAATAAAGCTATAAAACCATCAAAGAACTACTCCGAGTAATACCAAATATTCAGCGAACAGGTTTATAAAATTGCCACGGCAAATCATCATTACCTACCTCACTGTGTTTTAATTAATAAATTACATCTTTATTAGCAGTGGCACAATAACTGCTACGGAAAGAAAGACATTCAAAGTCGTCTTTTGGTCTCTCTATTCAGGTAACTCCAGATGATCACTTTTAATTGAAGGCAGTCTTCATAGTTGCCCGGCATTAATTAGAAATAATGTGCTTTGGTCCTTCTGGAATGGATGCATTTGGTGTTTGTTCCCACTAATAGCGGCCAATTCACAAGTTTATAACATTTGTTCCATTTTATAAACATATAAACAAAATATCTTGCAAAGTTTTGTTTGGAATAAAAATTACTGATTGAAGCATGAGATTACTTTTCACTATCTAGCCTACCAATGGTCAACTTCGAAAAATCCTCAATTTAGAATAAAATAATAATGTTTTAAAACCATCAAAGAGCTTCTCAGATCAGTACCAAATATTCAGCAAACATGTTTTTAAAATCGCCACTGCAAATCATCATTACCGACCTCACTGTGTTCTAATTAATAAATTACAGCTTTATTAGCAGTGGCACAATAATTGCGCCGGAAAGAAAGACATCGAAAGTCGTCATTTGGTTTCTCCAGTCGGGTAACTCCAGATTATCCCTTCTAATTGAAGCCAACCTTCAAACTTACCCGGCATTCATTAGAAATAATGTGCTTTGGTCTTGCTGGAATGAATTCATTGGTATTTCTTCCCTCTAATAGCTTTAAGGGAAGTGGAACGTGTTGTAGGTGTGGAACCTTCCAGAACTCTGCTAGTTCTGGAAGTAATTTAATGTCATTTCTATGCCCGAGAATTGCTTGATCATGTCTCATTGGGTTTGGAAGAACAACCCACGCTGGAGAGGAAGGATTAGGGATTTAAATAACATTTAATTTAGAAGAAACAGGTTGTTTTCGTTGTGTGAAGTCGCCGAAATAATGAAACAAATTGTATTTAGATATAATCTTGGAATTATTTAATGAATGATATTTGGGCCTTTGAAGATGAACTTTGCTTTAGGTGCTGATGAAATAAAGTGATTGAAGGAGTTATATTTTCTTGCTAGAATGAAAGCAAGATCTCAATATTTTTTCTTATAAATTTCCTTAATTCTCTACTAATTAACATAAATTTTACATTCGCTTTGGTCAAAGTTTTTTTAACATAATGACCGCTTATTTTTCTTTCTACTACTTTCAGTTCACATAATTTTTTATTATATTATAATACATTTAAAAAATATTTCCTTAAAACTGTTTTAGAAATATGCAGTTTTATTATTTTTTCAATTCGCCTGAGTATTAGGAAAGTAAATTTTCATGAACTTGTCAGATATCGAAATAAACAATGCTTTTTCTCAAAGTAGCATATTTCAAAATATATACCTTAATGAAGAGAAGACGCATGGAGATTATAATACTTGTTGTAGTGAGAAATTTTAATGAGAAATCATGATTAGAGTCAATAGGAGAAACATGTCAGAAAAGAGCAATAATAAATTTAATATTTCGCATTACAGCTCTTAAAATTTATTTTCAATATTGAATCAGAATTTAAAATTGGTCCAACTTTCAATATGATTGAATAAAGAATTCTGAAAGTTACAAATAATGAAATTCATACTTATCTGGAAAATCAGACTTTAAATCCAGATATACAAGGTCCTAAGTAAACATGTTAGATTGCCTAGATTGAATGCTTCCCATTAAAAAAATAAAATAATAGATATGTCAGAGTTTAAAAAAGCTACTTCAAGAACAAAGAATATTGTGTAAAGATTACCTTAATAAAAGTAAGCAAATATCAAAATATTTGAGAATACTGAAAATGTAAAATTTTATTTTTATTTGTTCGTTTATATTACCTTCCAGTTATGAATAATCACGAAGGTTTAGTTTAGTGTTGTTATATTAACGTCTCGTTTTGAAACAACACGAGGGCTGTTTTGGTGGGACTTTATAATTTTGTACCGCGGTCAGATGACGAGCATAACAGATGAGCTGGCCTCGCCTCCTCAAATTTCCGCACCACACCAGAGGGAAGACTTTCGTCCCACTATTTATGATTTAACATACAAGAGGCCCACATAGACCTCGAACCTTCAGTGGAATCTGGTTTCGAACATGGAAAATCATCACAAGAGCTATTTTGGGATATACCTCGTAATTTTGAACCGCAGTCGTTTGACGAGGACGACACCTGAGCTGGTATTGACATGAGTCTTTTGCATGCTATAATAAGAAAGAAAAAGAACGAAATGTTTATATTTAACAGAAACACGTTATGAAAAAAAATGGAGATGAAAACTCAACGGAAGATTTAGAAATCAATATAAGGTCGTGTACTGACCCTATTACATGTAACCAGCTCACAGGTACCCTCATTTTTCAACTAACTTGCAAGAAATAAAAAAAGTAATACAATTTGAACTTAAATAAAATTAACTAGGGAACCCCAAAATCATTGGACCCAGCTGTGCAATCAAAACCAACTCCAAGGCTCGCATTCTGAGGTTCAGCTATTTTCATCAAGCACAGCAGAATGATACCAAATAGCGCATTGATACAAAGGTGTTTATTAAATTACTAGAAAATCACCCATCATGGTATGACGGGTGCAAATTGCCTCTTCATTCGAGAGATTTTCCGTCAAATTTGACGTGTTTAAATAGATATATATGCAGGACAAATGTTTAACATTGATTGAAAACAAATAAAATGAGCATACGTTTTATGACAGAAAATATTTTTTTATTTACATATTTCTTTATTCAAAAAACTTCTTGGTAAGCAACATTCCGTGTGAAGTATTTTTCGTTGTTTAACAATTTTCCTTGTACTTCAGATGTCCTTGTGTAAATTTTAACGTTGGCAAAATATATTATCAAATTATATCATCATGATTGCACTAAATAATCAAATACATCGTGGCGTCCAAACTATATCACGCGCATGATATACCACTGACGTAATTGACTACTTTCAATTAAAAAGTGGAAATTAATTTGAAATAAGTGGAAATAATTTAAAATTTCTCGAGAACTATTGATCATAGCGAGATAAATTTTATATCAATGGGGAGCAAATTTTATTTCACTATTTTAGAACTACTCAATTTGAAATTAAAACGACAAGTACTCTTTTAAATTTAAAATTACTGAAATTCAGGTTCTCTAACAATGAAATAATGCTGTTTAACGTCTCACAGGGCTATGGTGCGAGTTTTATTGTTGGTGACGTCAGAGCGTTACCGAGAGATCTGGGCTATTATATTAGTATTAAGTCACCTAGTTTAGTTTAGCTATATATTAGCGTCGCGTTTTGAAGCATTTTTGGACGGACCTTGAAATTTTGAACCGTGGTCTTATGACGAGGACGATCCAAGAGCGGGTGCGTCTCTCTACAAACTTCCACACCACACCAGAGGGAGTATGCTTGATCCACTTCAGATTTTACGTCCCTATTAGCACAAAATGCGTCACAATATTCATACGATGTAATGCGGTATTCAGAATATCGTAGAAACATCGTGGAAATATCAAAGTGTATAAGGCCCATAAACACGGCGGTTCTTCTGAGGAATTAGGTTTCGAATCTGTAAAACTCCGGCCCCTAGGCCCATACCCTAACACTAGTCCACCAGTGTCCTATAAGCCATCTGTTATAAACTTGTGAAGTTAGTTCAATTTTTCATGACCGTTATTTATCTTAGGTAGAATTTAATGTATTGAACTTGAAATCTACGAATGATGGCTATAATTGAATGTTTTTGTTAGATTATAATATTTCCATAATATTCTAATAATAGTAACGAAGAAGATAGATTATAATGTAAACAGAAAATGATGTCAAATAAATTATGCAAAGTTTTAGAGTTAGTCCCTTAAATGTGATACTCGTGCATTGAACTATTGCATTTTTAAAAATATAAGATAAAATGAAAAGATTCATATTATTATCATTGCATACAAATATTACTCTGTTATCACAGTTACCATCCATTTTCTATTGCCTCTAACATGAAGCAATATAATATGAAATCCAAAAGCGGAAAGTATCATCCGATTAGGTAGTAGAGGTAACAAACCAAATAACGGGTTAATATAAACACCCTTAAGACATAATTTAGGTTCTAATAATTCGAATTATACGTATTAGTAAACATATATGACGCAAAAAATAAGCCATTATTTCTATGAATAAATGAATTTTTCGAACCTCAAGGAGCAGCAAGTGCAGGATGCGAATTGGATTCAAAATTTTAAGTGAACGGGTTTTCTTTTTAAAAATGAATCGAAACTATTTATATTACCATATCGTCCCTTACAGATTACTTTTTAAAAATCCACCAAAACTATTTATATTAGCATATCATACCTTACAGATTACTTTTTAAAA